>CABFOW010000020.1:291682-305362 GCA_902141385.1 Timema californicum
AAAAAAAAACAAAAAAAAAAAACAAGAGAGGAGTATGGATTGTTAAAGAAATGCACTAACATTCGTATGAAAAGAAAGGTAGATACGTGGACAAAAGTTCCAGTCTCTTCTTGTCCGTTTTTCCGTTGATGAGGTTTAGGTTCGAATTCCAATAGGGTATATGTTAATGAGGTTGGTTTTCCCTTACTGACTTCCCCCTCTACCTCAACGCAAATGCGGCTAGTTTTTAACAAACTAATTTACTCATTTCCTACCTTATGGGTTTTATTAAGATGGATGAAGAGAATGAGTAATAAGACACACTGCCAAAATAAAAACTATCGATGTTAGCAAAGTGTGTACTTATATAGACGATAGAGCACAGAAACTTGAGTGAAAAATTATATTTTGAAACAATAAATAAAAATGCATTGCTTGAATAACTAGGGCCTCTATCAACTAATTTTTACTAGATAGATTAGACTCTTTCCTATTTTACTCAAAAGAGAAATTATATCTGGGATTTACCTGTATTTAAGTTTATTATTTCTTGAAGACTTGAATTACAAAGCTAAGAGTAATGATTTTTCATAAATACGATTACCTTTATGTTTTGAGTTAAAAACTGTTGAAAATAGACCAATATTACAATATTTAAGTAATGAAAATGTACTAATAATCAACTGTTTAACTAGGGTTTTTAGGGATTATAGGCTATATTAAATAGCTTGTCTTTACATGTAAGCTATATCTGTGATCATCTATTATGTTGTTTATTTGAACTCTTTGGTGGAATCTTCTCTTAACTTATATGACGAAAACAAATTTAAAATGTTCAAAAATAAGGTTCTTATGAAGATATTTGGACCAAAAAGGCGTGAAGATACTGGAGAGTGGAGGAAATCACATAATGATGAGTTATATATCCTGTTTTCATAACAATACATCGTTAGGATAATAAAATCTCGTTCATTTTTGTGAACAGGATATGCAGCGCGAATGGGAGATTCTAGAACATTGATCAGGATATTGACTGGCAAACCCACTGGGAAGAAACCAATGGGAAGACGCAGATGGGAGGATAACATTATAATGGGCTTAAAAGAGATAGGTTGTAGTGAGGTGGACTGAATAGAACTAGCTCAAGATAAGATTTGGTTGCATACTTTTTAAAGTGTAGCAATACATTTTTGAGTTACTATTGCCATATAGTAAGTAGGATGGACTATTAATCACGTGATTCAACTTCCAAGGAAATGGATTGTTTTTTCACTTTCCGATAAGAATGCCCAGTGCTGAGGCCTGAATGATGATTACGCAACAAATTATTGGAGCACTGGATTATAATCTACTCCAAGGTGTGGCATAAATCTACCAACTAGTTTTTTATTATTTTTTTGTTTAGGGTACTTAGCGTTTATTTTCTGAATCGAGTGATTACATCAGTACACGATTCATAAACAAATTTCATTCTTGAGCAGACACAACACCTAGTTCCCTGCATGGTTAATTCATCACTGGAAAAGGGAATGCCCCAATTCAATCAATTATACTTTTTGAACTATGCTCGGAATTTAATCCGGCCTTAGGCAGACGCGATACTGACTAAACTAAAGTGCTGGGACTGCGACCGTATAACACACGAGCTAGTTTTAAAATGTGATGGTACTCAGAAATATTTAAATTTTTATGAAAATCTTTTATTCTTGATTAATTAAACAAATTAATTCTCCTTGTACACAGAAAAAAAAATTAATGATTATAAAATTAATATTATTAACCGATTATCTAGATAGTATTTTTTAGTTAATGTATAGTTTTATTTCTCTCTGGCAAAACCTTTCTACAAATCTCAATTTGTGGAGGAAAAGTATCTTTATATGTCAAATTAAATTAAAAAAAAGTAGTATAGTTATTAACATATTTTTGTAGGATCAAATAAATAGTTTTGTTAAAGACGCTTAACGCTAGAAGAGTCTCATGTGACTAGAGAATTTCAAAGACCCTCAGTTGAAAACAGCTATATTAATTGTGATTGAAGAGAACTCGTTAGTGAACTACGGGGTGAAATCAAATTTTATAAATAAAATATAGTAATTTATCTATATTCCTAATAAGGGGATAGAGACAATTATTAAATTATCAAAATATGTTTCAATATACACCTGAACATGTGATTAAAATGTTTTTCATTGTTAATTATTTATGAATATTATTATTCACCCCGACAAAGTGTAATAATATTAAATAGTATTATAATATGTAGGTTAATTAGAACGGTTTTATTGTATTTATAGAACTTCATAGATGCCTATTATAATAAGACCTAGGTTAGGCCTACTTATTTCTAGAGTTGATATATAGTCTAATAATTTATAACCTAGATATTTTAAATAATCATATTTTGTATTGATAATCCTACACCTTAACTCAGTCGGTAGCATGTCTGTCTATTGAGCTAAAGGCCCCGGGTTTGATTCCCAGCATTGCTAAAAAAAATATATTGGTGAATTAACGGTTGGGGACTGGATGTTGTGCCTGTCCTAGTCTTAAGTTTGAATATAGGTTTAGTTAACCTGTAGTGGAAAATATAAGGTTGGATTAAAAAACTTACCCAGGCCACAGATTGCAAACAGTAATGGCTGTAAATTTTTTTTAAATTGATGTATTTGTTATTGCTAACATATATTGTAGGCTAGTAAGATTAATCTTATACAGGTTCAGTGTTTTGACTTTATTTGCAATCACAACTTTTTATTCATAAATAAAAGTCAGTATTTAAGTTGATCTCAGTGTTGAGTGCTCAACCCGAATTAAAGATAAATGTCATCCATGGTGTTAGTGTGTTGCGTACTATTGTTGGGGTTGATTGTGTCTTTTTTTATGTTTTTATGCGTTTTTTATGAAGAGTTTTTAGGCTCGTAGTAAGTCTTGGTATGTTGTGGGGTCTTTTTAACATAGTTTGTGCTGCTTGTGTGCTGTGTTAATGTATTTTGTGTGTTGAATTTCAATGTTAAGGTGTCAAATTATATTATTTGTGTATTTTAAATTGTAGCTTATGTATATTTTTTTAGGAAGTGCGTCTTACTACCCGTTCAGGTTATACGCTTGAGTACTAACTACACTAAAGAATTACGAATTGGGAAAGTTGAATTTAGAGGAAGTTAACCCGTATTTGCATGGAGGGAGAGTGGAAATCCATTTAGGGAAAACCACACCCATCTCACCCGACCGAGATTTGAACCTCGATCTCCCGGTCCTCGGTAGTCGAGCTCAACACGAAACTAGTGCGTCAGATAACTACGCCACTGAGGCGGGTTGGTTTATGTAGTTGGAATTGTAAGTATGTGTGTGTTTTTATTAGTATTATTATTTAGAACCGCTTCTTACTACCCGTTCGGGTTATACGCTTTAAGTACTAACTACGCTAAGGGATTAGGAGTTGGGAAGGATGGATTAGAGAAAGTGAACCCACATATGCGTGGAGGGAGAATAGAAAACCATTTAGGAAAAACCACCCCCCAGTTCACCCGACCGAGATTCGAACCTTGATCTCCCCGTCCTCAGCAGTCGAGCTCAACACGACTAGCGCGTTAGCCAACTACACCACCAAGGTGGGTGTGTGTGTTTTTGGGGTGTGATCAGTTTGTTATTGTCAAATTCTTGATAGACCAGTGGAAATAAATTTGATTTCAATTTTACTTATGTCCATATTCTGTGAATTTACGCACTCTTTCAAAACCGGTAATCTAGAGTAATAATTTAAGAGATGAATATTAATATTTTTGCACCAGTGCTTAAAGAAAGTTTATTAATAAAGTAGGTAGGACTTGAACATATTTGAGAATCTAATCAACATTACAATTCAAATAGACCAATAATTACAAACGGCAATCTATGGTCACATGTTTCTAAACTATTCACTTAATTTTGTATTAAATTATTTGAAATATAATTTGAAGGAAGTTAATATAACTAGTTGTGCGCCATCATGCATGACTCAGTCCCAGAAGGTATTTTTATACCTTTTCTCCAAAGTAAGATGTCCAATCCTTTCTGTATTCAATATCACCTTCCTAATTATTTGTTTAGTAACAAGTAGGCCTACACTGACACAAATAGTACTAATAAAATAAATGTCAAACACTGAATGTTAAATCTTTACTATATCTCTCCCTTCCTTTTCTCTATGTCAGCTCCTGGATTCCTCGCTCCTGCAGGGGGAAACTGAGGGTTATCCCCTTCCATTCACCAAAACTGGCAGTGATTGTGTCCAGACCACAAACCTCCGCAACAGAGCGGTAACGGGTGTTGCATATCTCACCACGAGGGTTCTAGATGCCCTTTTTCACAAATCGAACATAATAAACTAAAGGCCTAGCTACACATTTGAACACAAAGAATCAAATGGCTATTAAACATTTCACTTGTTTGGTTGGTTTTAAAATGGGAATAAAATCAATGTAAATCAAAAATGGAACATAAAAAAAATTGAATATAGCAATTATTTATGATCCAACATTTTGAATGAATTTATATTTAAATGTAGCCTATTAGTTACGTATTTTTATGCACGTCTGCCCGGGATGTACATATTTAATTACAATAGTCGTGTGGGTATAAGCATAGTAGACTTTAAATTAAACGTAGCAACATTTGCGTGGAGGGAGAATGGGAATCAGGAAACCATACTTTTAAAAACCACCTCATTACGCCCAACTGGGGCTCAAATCCCGACCTACCCGTTTACAGGGAACAACACTAGACAAGCTTGACCTTTAGTACCCACCAATGGGGATATTTACGTCGTTAATTTAATAAGATAAAATGTAAAAAAAAGTGGCTAACAACTATTTCTGCGATTGCCTTGTGCTGTCCTTTATTTTTAGGTTACTTAGTTTAAAAAAATTCTTATCTAATTCCTTATAATATTTTTAACAGAAAAATTAATTGAAGAAATTGCAAAATCTGAAAATTAATTGATGGTTATTTAAAAGATCAACATAAGTGAAAAACTTATTTTCTTCACAAATTATACAACGTTTGATAAGTCCTGCTGGAGACTTATTGTTGGAGCACTGGTTAGACAACACCATCTTTATTATCAGCATTCGTTTGTACTCGAATGAAATGCCTCGAAAGCGTTGTAAATCCTATTCTCATCAAAGAAAGTCACAGGGTATTATCAGTTTCAAGTATTTTGGTCTTAGGTCTTTCGGTTTGCCTCCGAATATTTTAAATGTTTATATGTCACGTTACTCAATAAAATATAGCTTATTTGATATATTTGATCTTAATAGCCATCAGCATTTAGCTACTATAATTGGGTAGGGATGATAAGAGGAAAGGTATTTCCATTTGCATAGAGAAAGAGTAGGTAACCATTTAGTAGAAAACCTCTCATTAGAAAGAAACGGGATTTGAACTTCAATCTACCCATTACGAGAAAACCAAACTAGATGAGCTTAACCATTAAACTGCATTTTCCAACAATTAGAACAGTAATGAAACGAAGTAAATTCTTAACCTACTGACATTTTTATGATTACCACAAACCAATATGTGATGGTTATCCACAGGTTAAGTCCTGATAGATGAATAAAATTCATGAAAAACGACAACCCGGACATGGGAATCAAACCCGTGACCCTTAGATGTGTACACAGCCTAAAGTCTCAGGCTCGATACCTGTGTTCATGTTGTCATTCTCCCCATAGCTGAATTCTAAATCTATCTTGACATACTTTTATGCATTCATTCATTGTGTGACATATGTTTTACTATATGCTTCTTATTTTATGATTTAAGCAGAAATATTAATTGAATTGATATTTTCATTTCCTAAATTTTAAGTAACTTACTTGAATGCAGAGGTGGTAACGTTTAGAACTTTCTTTTTCGTGAATAACTGGAGACTTTTAAAGTATCATGCACTCGTATTTTGATAAATAAGCCTAATGTTCATAACCAGTACTCAAACTCTAGCCAACATCAATTGGGCACATGGTATAAACGAAAAATAATCTAGTCTAGTTTTTCCGTGACAGTGATGTCAGGGTTTAAATCCCAGCTGAGTTTTTATTTTACTAAATTGCTTTCAACTATTTCTCCACACCAACGAGAGTACATTTCTTATAAATTTTACCTTGCTCATTCCTACTCCATTAATATAATTGAATTTAAAGAAAACGGCTGGGTAGTAGAACGTCATACAAAAAAAAACGATGATCAAGAATGGTATTATTACTAAGTGCTATCTAAATCTAAGTAACATCAATATAAATACATGTCTTTTGATAGACAATATATAAATAATTCTACATACATACATACATACACTACATACATACATACATACATACATACATACATACATACATACATACATACATACATACATACATACATACATACATACATACATATATACATACATACATACATAGCCTACAACATACATATATACATACATACATACATATATACATACACACATACATAGCCTACAACATACATACATACATACATAAATACATATATACACACATACATACATACACTACATACATACATACATACATACATACATACATACACACATACATAGCCTACAACATACATATATACATACATACCTACATAAATACATATATACACACATAAATACATACATATATACATACATACATATATATGTATATATATATATGTATATATATATGTATATATATACATAATATATATATATGTATATATATATGTATATATATGTATATATATATATACGTATATATATATATGTATATATATGTATATATATATATACATGCATACATTACCTATGATTGATGGAGTTGGTTTCATTAAATATAATATATATAGTTGTGATTTTATGTGAGTTGTGCGTTAATCAAAGTGAGTTTCGGCGAAATGTTAGAGAAATTTGATTTGTCATCGTGTTAAGAATTTATAATTTCATTCATATATTACCCTACCAGTCATAAAATTCGATTCATCGAAATGAGTATAAGCAAAATCAAAGTGAAATATTATATCGATTAACATCTTAAAGAAATGCATTAGTGAAACTAAATATTACAATATGATTTTACAAGATAAACCAAAATTTAAACCTATTAGAATTATTAAAGAAATATATGTTTGTAAATTTTAATAATAATAATAATAATAATAATATTTAGCACCACGTCTTACTACCCGTTCGGGTTATACGCTTTAAGTACTAATTACTCTAATGGATTAGGAACTGGGAGGGTTGAATTAGAGGAAGTGAACCCGCATTTGCGTGGAGGGAGAGTGGAAAACCATTTAGGAAAAACCACCCCCAGTTCACCCGACCGAGATTCGAACCTCGATCTCCCCGTCCTCATTAGTCGAGCTCAACACGACAAGCGCGTTAGCCAACTATGCCACTGAGGTGGGTTAAATTTTAACCTTAAATTTAGAATTCTCTGTAAAACAAAAGTTGTAGAACCCATTACATGGTAAACTAGCTCTTAAAGATTATAATAATAATAACAATAATAATAATAATATTAATAATTATTATTATTACTATTATTATTATTATTATTAATATTATTATTATTAGCACAGCGTCTTACTACACGTTCCGGTTGTACTCACGCTAGTGTGTAATAATAATAGGGTGATTGTGAGATGAAATGGAGGCCCTACAGTTCAACGTGGGATCCGAACCACGGTGTAGGTTGGCATACCCCACATTCACAAGTTGTGATTAATACATGTCTTGTCAGAGGTGAAGGAAGGGTTTGGCAATTAGATAAATCTGTGCCGTGAGCGAGGATTGAATCCTGGACCCCCAGCATAGAGGTCCAACACCTTATCCTTAGACCGCCAAGTCACCGATAACTTAAAGAAAACTCTACTAAGAATTGTGACTCTAGAATGATTTCCTTTTTTCGTCTCTGAGAATAAAAATAAAAGAGCCTAAACGTCTTACCGGGGAAATGACACAGTCAAAAATCGAACTTCCCCTACTTCCCTTCCCACCCACTTCTAACTCTTCTTCTTCTTCTTCTTCCAAAACACATCTTCAACTGAAATTGACAGCAGACACTACACTGCCATATGTTTCATCCAAACTTTTTAGGGGGAGATATATTTAGAAAAGTGTTGTCGATGAGTCGAAAAACACTTTACTATTATTCTTCATGATATTCTCTTAATAAGAACAGGATTTATAAACTTTATTTGAATCATCTAGTTGTCACCAGCACTGGTGGACACGTGGACTAGATAGTAGGCTTATTTAGTCTGGCGTATCGCTTCGAAGAATGTCTGGGCTTGAATCCCGACTGGATGTATTGAAACTGCTACCCACTCTTCTTCCATGCAAATGTGGGTGGTCCACAAATCCTCTAGACTCCGGTTATCTAATCCATGATCTAATAACGTTATTAAATGGGTGTAGCTTGATGATAGCAAGACAGGTCTTACTTCCCGCATTTAACTACCCCAATATGCTAGGGATGGGGAAGGTAGAGTTTAGAGGTTATGTACCCATATTGATATGTGGGGATATATATAAAACGATTAAGAAACAACCAAAATTTTTACACCCATCCGGAGCCCAAACCCTGATTTCTCTGGCATTGGCAAACAAAATTAGACGATCTTGAAGTTTAGTCTGTCCTCACGGATACACGTGACTGTTAAGTTTAAAAGTTATTGTTATATTCCCAATAAGTGTAATTCTATTTTTTTTAATGTTACTCTAATAAAACCATCCTTGGTTGCAATAGTTAGAAAATAGAATAAACGGTAGAGTGGATCTTGTTTCAATTAATACTATGATTATTATACACTGCTACTCTTAGAAATACACAATTTAAAATAAACAGTGTCTTTTTAGAGATATACAAGTTTTGTAACTATTTAGCTAATAGTAACTAGTAAGTTGGTTCCAAGCTTGACAAGTGTTACCATGGGATGTCAAGAGAGAGCAGCAGTGCTAGATACTCTTTCTCTCTTCTTTTTTTTTTTCAAACAATTAGAAAAGAAAAGATGAAGTGGAGAAAAGGAGGAACTGGTTGAAGCGGAAATGAGTGAGTGAGTGTGTGTGTGTGTGTGTGTGTGTGTGCGCGCTTGTGTGTGGTTGAAGTAAAGTATTTTATTTAAAGCCTCTCAACTGTATGAGTCAGTCGCGGAACGAAAAGGAGTCCGTGTCACCATTTGGCCGATTGACAACTCGGGAGGCATGCGCATGCCACCTGGCTGTTTTTCCCTTCTTCGCCTCGTATTCCCTGTTAGTCAATTCTACCTCTACATCATTTTTAGCACCACGTCTTACTACCCATTTGGGTTATACGTTCATGTACTAATTACGCTATTGATTTAAGGGGTTGGGAAGGTTATATTTTAGAGGAAGTGTACCCGCACTCACGAGGAACTAGAGTGGAAAACAAACAACGGTTCACCCAACCGAGATTTGAACATCGATCCCCGTCATTGGTAGTCTAGTATACGGCAAGAGCAGCGCCCTAGACCATGCAGCCACCGAAGCGGGTATAATATACCTCTACTCTGCCTAAACAAACAACGATTCATTGCATATCCAAAATATGACTGATATCTACTAGTGATTGATTGGTAGGTCAGTTTAAACAATGACCACTCCCATTTTACTCCTTCCTAATTCTTGCAAAAAGAGCTAGGCTGATGCCCAAAGCTCAATCCTAATCGACTAAACTATAAATGGTTTGTCAACAATTTTGAAACTTCTCGTTTTATATATACGGGTATATATATATATACACACACACATATATATATATATATATATATCCGTGTTTCTTAATCAATGCAGAAAAAATTAGAACAATTATTTAGAAAAAATGTATTTCAAATCTCTGAAACAAAGATAGAGATAATCATATTTAAATTTATAATTTGAGATAATATTTATATATGTATCAAATATATATATATTTATATAAATACTATAAAAAATCATATATTCTTTAAAATACATAAATTTGTATATTTTAATATCTTAAAACAACATAACTTTTATTGGAATGTCTTACCATACTTGTTTAACACTAGTAGGGCTAAGAGTAAATACAAAGTGAAACAATGAGAGGATACGCCAAGCAAGCAAGTGTGAGCAAGGAAAGGACACATAAGGGTGGCCCTAATAAATATAACGAAGAAAAGCAGAGCAAATCAAAGTATTGGTGTGAGATGTTGGAGGTTGAAAGAGTAGGTCTGAGAGGGTGGCTGCTATACAACAAGTCTGCAAGAAACTAGGTTAAAGAATGCGGGGAAATAGGGAGGGAAAAAATAAACCAGGTTTTCCAGAGGGTGAAGGGAAAGAAAAGTCGGAAAGTTTCTTTTGCCAACAAAAACTTTTTTCCGGCGCTTTTATAAAGGCTTCTGCGTTAAGAGCAAGAATATACTAGGACACCCATTAGAAACGGTTTATTTCAAGCTCAGTGGAAGATGCTTATGGCTAGCTACTATTTTTCTTTATCATAAAAACATATCATAAATGGGTTAACAATTATGATGCAAAAATGTACGAAAGCTCATCATAGAATGATTACGTAATCTAAAGCTTACAACATTTATATAATGGGTGTTGTCATTATCACCATGAAATTCTTAAGTTACTACATTTTCAAAATTACACTTGTAGGTGAGAACTGCCCGAGGGTCCTTAGGTTCAATAAATTTCAGACAGTCAATGATGATCGTGTGACGTATTCACTGTGCATCGGTAGAAAATTGGCCTGATGATCGGGTTCGTTTATCATATCAGGTGTAATTTTTCAATCACTTCTAATTAAATATCTTTGTACGGCAGCAGATCTATACTAGTTGATAATATAAACATATTTTGTAATAAACGTCAGTTGTTTATTTATCCTCTATATCTACGCGTTTCTAAAATTTAGGCTTATACAAATTATGTGAAAGCTCTTACTTAACATTATTTTACTAAACATTTTCCCTTAACTTTTTAACGGATTCAAGGGTTTGTGTTAAACAAAAATAATAAGTTCAACGTAAATACGTTCGGTTTAAATCACTTCAACCATCTCATGTAAAAAACAGGATAAGAGGGAACTTTAATGGAAATCACCAAAAGTCAATCCAAGAAACGAGAGGAAACTATAATCGAGGAGAAAAGTTCCCCCTTAACACAAATTGTCATAATTGGAACCCAGCTTGGGTCACTTTCACTTGAGATATTAATCCAAATGACTTCACACCACATAAACACACAACTTATAACCTTGTCGGGATACAAACTCAAAGGTTCAAGGGGTGGCATTAGAAAGTATATATTCTAGAATATACCTTTCCACTGTTGACAATGTTCAAGACTTTTTAGGGTCTCATTTCTCGAACAGATAAATAGTGAAGCTACACCATGAAATAGATTGTCCCTTAGGTCAGTTAATAACGGTTTCATAGACTGAGTCGATCTCCTTTGAAATAGCTTGCTGTGGGCGGGAAGGTTGGAGTTGAATAATTCAAGACGCGTGTACAGAGGATGGTTTATCCTTGATTGTTTTCCATTTTTACCTCATACAAATATAGTAACATTTCCTCTCAATTTTATCTTCCCTATCCCTAAACTAATAATGTATATTCATGTATCCTGGATGGGTGGTAAGACGTTATGCAATAAATAAGTGCTCAAATATCTTCTTCATCGTCTCCAAGAAATAAAAATTGTTTGTCTAGTTAATTTTCTGTAAAATACAAATAAATAGATGACCACATATCCCCACATTACTTTATCTGAGGTTAGACAAACGTCACTTTGTCAAGGGAAATGAAACAATTAAATAAGATAAACTAAAATTCTTAATAATATCAGCAATGACTTATATATACGTGGTCTCACACACATTTAAGTCGGGTGTATTAGCTTGCCCCCCCCCCCCCCATAGAGTCATTAAAACTACCTAAAACTCATTTCAGACAAGTATGAGGCGAAGGAAATGTTTTAAATGTCGACGATGTCACACATTAACCACTTCCTGTAGTGGGGAACACAAATAACTGGTTTAAACTGTTGCAGTCCTTATATTAAGATTGGCACGCTTACACGAATGCATGGTTTCAATGAAAACCGAAAGATATTGGTTTAATTTTTGCAGTCCCTGTATCAATATTGGCTCTCTTACGTAGAGGCATTGTTGCAATGAACTCCAAGACACACGGTTTAAATGTGTGTAATCCTTGTAGCAAGAATGGCTCTCTTATATGGAGGCATTGTTGTAATGACCACCAAAAGAAATAGTTTAAATTTACTAAGAAACAAAACTAAGTAAACCTAACTTATACGTAAAATAGATATATTAAAAGTACTTACATTTAAGGCGCATATACAAGTACGCCAAGAGTGACTCTCTCTCTTGGAGGTACTATTGCAATGTTTTCTAAAATAAAAGTCTAAATTTACTATATCAAACCAAAATACCTTATGTATACGCAAAACAATAAAAAATCCTAAAATATGTAGCTAAATTTAAGACTCAAATGTGGGCACGCTGACAGTGGTTTTCCTTCCTAGTGGCGTTGTTGCAATTAACCCCAAAATAAATAGCATTCATTTCTATCTTAGAAAAAAAATGTAATTTGAAGGAATCACTCTGTAGTGAGCAACCACCCTATCACACCCAACAGAAATGGGTGGTTAGTTTACTAGCTTAGTACCTAACCGCAAGATATAATATTATTCGAAGCGCTAATGCATTCAACACACACCCTACAACTTTAAATGCTATAAATGGATAAAGCCGACTCAAGATCAGTGCCTTCTATGTTCGTACGAAGATTCCCGAAGAAACACGATTCCCCCCTCTCTCTGTTAAAATTAAGTATATTCTTTGTACCAGCATCAAGCAACTTCAACGTGTTTTTACTGCTTACGCCCAGGTTTTTCGACATGGTAATGGCATATAGCTTTCCCTATTCCGGGCAGAATAGGGAGTGCAAAAGAAAAAGGTCCCACATTGATCTAATATGTTCCCTTTGAGCTTATTGGCAACAAACATAAATAAATAAAAAACAATATATTATATATATTCTCTTATCGTTTATACTCCCAAGGACAAACAGAAACGCTACAAAAACTCGATTGTATTGTACAGAGAGACCTTTATTACAAAATAAAAGTCGATTTAATAGTACAAGAACAAATTCAATTAGGTTAATTTTATGTTTCAAATACAGTTTAACTAACTTTGTTTCTCAACTGAATCCTTAAGTGATATTTTTAAAGACCTTATATAGATGGGAAAAGAGGTTAGGCCAATGTCTATGGATAGAAGACAATCGATTCAGGTCTTATTCACTACATATCATTATAAATTGTTGTATTTAGTTATGATTTGCGCAATTTATGCTATGCACTATTAACTATTAGACTTTAATTAATACTTTTAATTATAAATCATTGTACTATAATTATTAATTGTGCACTGTACGCTATGCATTGCTTACTATTAGTTAAACGTTATGTAAATGTAAAATAAATTGAAATACCCGTTACCTATGCAATTAATACTGACCAAATAAACACAAACAATAGCTACCAGTGTGAAGAATATAAAACAAACAATTGAACCATCCAAAACGGTGACTGTTATGACCTTACTTAGGTGCTGTTGATATTTTTGGGGGGGGGAGGGGGGGGGGAAA
>CABFOW010000020.1:305405-322680 GCA_902141385.1 Timema californicum
TGAGAATACAAAACAACCATCAACCATCCAAGACAAAATTCATTTTATCTTTGTATTTAAGATTACTTGTTTTCTGTAACTACTCTTTAGATTTGAAGTTGGTTTGGCGATAAAGCTAAACACTAAGCTAATGAGTTCTACAATATTTATACGAATACACCATTGATCACATAGTTTTGAACAACATCTTTGAAAATCCATCAATTTTATTGTTTTCAAACGGCATAAATATAACCTATGTCCGTTCTGAGAGTATAAGGAACATATTATCATCGACTCCTCTACTCACATCATCTTTAGAGATTTTGAGACTGGTCAACATTATAAACAGCCTACCCAATGAGCCAGCGAAACCATCAAGGATAGAGAGTATAGTAAAGAGCGTCGTTGATAAATTGCACTGACTCAAAGGAGGAAGGTTCTTTGCCCTGTGGATATATAACTACCTCTAGATGAGGGTGCGGAAAGATGAAGCTTCCAATCCAAGGACACGAAGATGTGTCTGTCTACGTGTTTCTAATGTATACAATCTTAACCTGTTTTTATATATTAAAGCTAAGGTCAAAAACTGTTTGTAATAGTCTTAAGTTACAATATTTGTATTTGATTTGTTGTACTTGAGTAAAATGTTCAAATCAACCACTAATCAGCTATTCTTTATCATCAAATAGTTAATTTTGCTTATCAAATAGGTTCTCATTGAAACTGGCACTCTACATTTAGCTGTTTCTTTCATGTTAATAATGGGTAAAACCTTGACTCTCTGAAATAGTTTATCACCGTAATCGTGATTCTAGAATATTCCTGGTGTAAACCATCGATTATTTACTGTAACTGATATTTATTATGACTTGCTAAATATATATTATATCATTGTTGAAGTTTGTTGAAGTATTAAAATTGTATCCTGGTCACTGCTAAAGTCTTTACTATTCTTGTATAATGAATATTATTTAACAGGTATTGATTCATTCATTTTAACAGACGTTGCGTATGTGAGTAATTTGAGTCAGAAATGCTCACACTTCACGACTCAACTAAACATATTACGTTTAAGATATTAAAAACGGGTTTTTATTTGTTTTATGGAGATGTGTTAGTTTAGTTAAGTAAATTAGAAAAAAACCTATTACGTGATGATATTTTAAATATATACTGTTTAGTCAGATAAGGCTACAACCATTTAAAGTGATCAAGTAGCGGTGATTTATTAAATAATGTTTAAAGAAATATTGTGAGCAAAGGACATGAGACTGACTGCACCAACTGATGTTTTGTCACTAATAGTAGTCGTTTTCGATATCCAAAGCTCTCAGATGTCACCATTTGGCGAGCGTATATTAATACACCAATCACTGATAATATTGAGTTTTATTTAGTGGGAGTGACGGTGATCACAGAATATTCAGACCCTTCAGACTGCTCACACCACAATACAAAAAGGCACCATTCAGGGTTCTTCAACCTGCATCTCAACCAGAAGCCAGTACTAAGGATCAGTATAGTCAGATTGAGTAGGCCTTAAGTTCGGCACTAAACTAAATGCAGGACGACACCCACCTATACCAGGATGAAATGGGCCAGTTTCATATGTGAAACTGGCACATTAAATTCTGGCTTTCTGGTCTAGATTGGTGTCCTCTTGTCTGTAGTGAGGGTAACGCCACACTTAACACGTACTCTGTCCAACTATGAAACTGTCCCTAGGAATCTACAGCCTCCTTCAGGCATGAATAGATTTAGGCAACAGGGAAAAAGAGAAGTAAACCTACCATTACTTACCACACCACAAAATCCCAGCTACTCCTCAACAACAAATTCTTTTTTTCCTCCTATGCTCATTATCTCTGATCTCCCTCAGCCTGCATACTCTAGAAAGACCTCCCTCTGACTATCCCCCAGTCTTTATCCATCTCAAACTTCACCCAGTGATCCCAGAGCTCCTCCCGCCTGTACCAAATCTTCACAACTTAAAGTAGAAAACATTTCTCTCCACCACATCGTAGCAGTTTCAACTCCAAGACCTGGACGCCTTCGACGTGGAGATTCGCGTCAATCCTGATCCAAGATGATTTTATGGACTTCGAAGAGGACCTCTAAACGACCACCGTCGATCTTCTCAGAATGAATAATTGTCCTAACACTCACTCCTTCCCAAAATACAACGTTGACAGAGCGCTATATCCATGCCCCCTTTCATGTAGTAAGATGTCGACGCTCGATTAACTGGCTTCCGAGGACATAACACGTGCAAGTACTATCTAAATTAGTTCATAGGTTTTCTAATTTATTGAGAACATAATAAACTCGCAAACAAATCTTTTTATATAAGCGATAAAGATAGAAGAAACAAAAATATATAAACCTAACTATTATTTGGTCTTATTATTTCTTAGACTACCAGAAAAAGATAAAAAAATCCGCAAAAATATGAGTGTATAGTCAGATATTGGAGTTTTATTATGTTTATAGATAAAATAATTTACGACTGAACACATATTTTTATAATATGTCTCAAAATATGTTCTTTCTTTAAGATGGCCAGTACAAAACTGAAAAGTTACTTTGGAAACTAAAAAAAAAAAAACCTTGGACTTTGATTTGAAGTAAAACCATTTTTAAGTTTTGAAATTCCTTAACTTTTATAAGCTACAAAATATTCAGGCTTTTATACCATGCAGAAAAGAACAATGGAGGGGGAGTAGGTCTATTCATACATAATATTGGTTCTCCTATTATTATCTACAAACGAGTATTTCTTGATGTTTGGCCGTGTTTTGCCTGTTACCTTGCATTTAATAGTAAGTACCAGCCTTGAAACTTAATATATTTTTAATCTGTTATAATAAAATAAAATTCACAAGCATCTAGTCTCTAATAATACCATATATCTAAAAGTTTAGTTAGAATAGATTCAAAGAACAAAACCACTGAAATAGTAATATTTCTCTACCATTGTTGTCCGACAATTTTAGGTTCATTAACATACAGTATCTCCAAGTGATATTCACTCTGACATTCCCATTTTAGCACTAATCTAATACTTGTGTGTTTCTTCTAATAGTCCTCCTCTTCTATTAACGTTGGATTAGGTTGTTCATAATATTTATTTATAGCGTAACCATTTATTCCTTATTTTTATGATAACATTTTTTGCAAGTAACGTCTATCAACTTTTGAATTTTATTTTGAATTTTCTAAAATTCCTTCAATTTTATTATATTTTAAAAGTTTTGGTTCTTTGACTAGGTTTTCATTTGATAGCTTGTTGGTTTATTTATTTATCCCCCTCGCCTCAATCACTACACATTTGTGTCCAGGCATATATTCTTATTTCTTTTATCACCGCATCCTACTACCTGTTCAGGCTATACGAACTTTACGCATTTATTAACTACATTTATTTTGTATGGATGAGGAGGGTAAGATTTAAGAAGGAATGCAGCCGAATTTTCGTGGAGATTAAGTTAGAAAACCCACCCTTGGCGCCCAACGATGCGGGAATTTAATTTATCTAGTCCAATAGATAGTTTGTAGTAATGTAGATAAATTATCATATTTCTTTACACAAAAATAATATACAATTACTCATTACAATACATCTTAGATTACTATAACTTTTTCCAAACATGACCAATATTATAAATACAATTTTAGTAATATTTGACTATTATATGACTTAGCTGAAAGTCCCACAAATGCCAATTTATTGAAAATCTACTATTTTTTGGCCCTTGATGTGATGAATTGACTTTGGACAGCTTTATGATCCATTTCTTTATATTATAATGTCCCAAACTGTCTAGAAACCAGTAAAGGCTGGGAAGAGTAAATATAAAGGCTTGGGAGTGAAGGATGTGTTATATACCCGCCCTTAATTTATATACGCACATCAAGCAAAACAAAATAGAGAAGACTACTTGAAGTCTTGATACATCTCTAATGTGTGCTGCTATCGCACATAAAATGTGACATGAAAGGAGCAGGCAAGTTTCCTACTTTTCCTACCCGCATACATAGCTATTAGTAGACAGAGATACACTCCTTAGCTTTTATTCACTTCTATTTTTACTTAAACACAATGACTCCTCGTTTGTTTGCTAATCTTTGTCATTGTCACTCATAAGCTCAGTTTTCTAACATAAGAGACAGTAAATCCTGAATAATGTTTCAAAGGTTTATAAAAAACAAAATAGGGATAGTGCAAATGTTTGATTCTCAACACATACATTTTTAAATAAATTAATTTTACATTAAAGTATTTTCCAATTTCCCAAAATACTTTTAAAAAACGTAATTCATTTAGATAACATTAATAAATTCAAATTACTTGATATATATTAGTCCATACTAGCTCTTATACTTTTATTGTACCTTTTCAACGGAATCCACAGGCAACACAGCTAAATTCTTGCAATTGTGAAGAACTGATGCCATAGAGCATAAGAATATAAGCTATATTTCCAATATTTGTTATTTTCTGTGTGGTAATCTTTTTATTCGTCATGGGCGACGCCAAAGTAATATAAGAGGAAAGTCACTATTGAAGACACCCAATAAAGTCAAAACCTTTTGTCATCAACCTATAAAGGCCCATAATTCGTGAAGACACTATGTACAGATGTCATAGACCAAGATAGCGATATTTAATCTTGCCCTGACAATAGCTTCTAAATACCTTGTTCAAGAGTAAATAACCATTATGTTGACTTTCCATTCAACATTTTGTTTAATAACTTTTATCGTTTCTTGAGTAACCATATTTTCATTTGATAGCACGTAACCTATGAGAATTAGCTTGATTTTGAAATTGTTCTTAATATTTGTTTAGGTAATTTTACATTCTGTTGAAATTGCGAGTAAACATTAAAAAAACACACATTAAAAGCAAATTCTCTTAAAAAAGTTAACTTATTATTTGAAGGTGTATGTTTAAACTCTAATAGGAACAAAGCTTGGTATCTAATTTTCTAGAGTAGAAAATAATTGATGCAAAAAATGATGAATGATGATTACTAGGATGAAAGAAAAAGGAGAGATTGTGTTAGTAACTGACCTCTCCCCCAAAGGGCTATGGTGGGGTCATTGTAAATATTAGCTAACCCATTTGATCAAAAAAAATCTTCCTTAATATATATATTTTTTCATTTTAGAATTTTAAATAGCAAAAATTGGAGTTTTATGACGTTTCAATCTGAACCATCGTGTTTTCTCTTTAAACAACTCAAACAACATTATTGGAACTAGTTTTTGTCAACTTAAAACCCGTAGGAGAAGCCATGGTATTTGATGCCCCAACCAGGAAACTACATCTTTCTCGGCCATGAATCTTCCTTGGAACATCGGGATGAAGTACAGTAGCAACGTTTGACATCGCCTTGGCAACAATAAATTCCTTAATTCCTTCTCATCTGTAATCAGCTCCTGTATTGTCTGTCTCTTTCCATTCCCCCCTTCCCCCCACTCTTGTTTCGCTTGTCTCTTTACACATTCCTCATCCCCTTTCGCCTTACTTCCCTTTCCACTCCTTGCACACATCTGGGGGACATATATAACACCCCCAACTAATTCGATTTCCCTTCCAAGGCTTCCCATCGTATCGTCCTTATTTCTTCTGTTCCCAACCCTTTGCGCCCTTCTTCTTTCTCTTGCTTCCCCTTCCTTGTTACTCTAGGAGACAGCCCTATTCGCTTTTCTTCACCCCTTAACAAACCTTTATTTCACCTCCTCTCCCAGCTTGTATTTCCAGCCCCTATTTAAAACGTTAACAATTGAAACAGTGGATAACCCCCTGAAATGAAGATAATTAGCTTCAAAATGTACAGGCACGTGAAAGTTATTTTGCAGCTATCTCCTTAACCTCGGGAATAGCACGCATAGCCCTTCAATGTCACATGTGATGTTAGTTTTTTTAATCTGCAAGGGAATCTACTGATGAATGCAATTCTAACTTGTTGGGTAACTTCATTAAGACATTCCTGGGCGAGACTTCTAAAATATTAAACATACAGTCAATTTCTGTGTGTCTAGTTAAGTTTCATCAATTTCAAATACATATTGGTTTAATATTATAAAAGTCTGCCATTTGCTTATTTAATTGTTACTATTAGGCCATATTTTATTATTTGTTTGAAGATTCTTACAAGCAATATCTATAGCTTAGGGAGAGAATGATAATTCTGACTCACCTTAAGTAACACATTTTTTCAATTAAATATAGACTTTATAATATGAAGTGTTACTATAGCTCTAAATTATGATTTAAAAAAAATATAATTGCGGTGGCCAGCTCAACGTGTTATTATTTAGCACCGCGTCTTACTACCCGTTCGGGTTATAGGCTTTAAGTACTAATTACGCTAATGGATTAGGAATTGGGAAGGTTTAATTAGAGGAAGTGAACCCACATTTGCGTGGAGGGAGAGTGGAAAACCATTTAGGAAAAACCATCCCCAGTTCACCCAACCGAGATTCGAACCTCGATCTCCCCGTCCTCAGCAGTCGAGCTCAACACGACTATCGAGCTCAAGGTGCCTGTTTTGGATTAAATGGCTTGAACCTTATCATGATTGTTTCGGACACAATCACTAAAAATGTTCTAAACGAGTCTGTATGTTGCTATCACAAAGTGTAGGCACATACCATTTCTAACCCAATCCAACATTTAGCTTTTTTATTTGCTTCTAAAAACACTTTACTGGTTTTAGATAAAGTAATATAACTTTCACGTCAACTGTAGGCAAAACCTTCAAACTAGTCTATTTTCATGGCTAGCCATATATATCTAAGTCCATTTAACACAAAGATAATATGTAACCAGTTACAAACTAATCATCATATTCGTTAATACCCTAACAAACTAACGAACTAAAAAAGTTTTTTTTTAATCTATTGTCTTCAACTGAAAATGTTTTAGGTTAGGTTTGAATTGATAAATTATTGTATATGAACTCCCCAAACAACCTTGAAATGATAGGCTGCTAAAGGAAGTTGTTTAACAACGTTCAAAAACGTGTCTGTCAGTGTTTCCGTTAAACATCGCACTTAGCAGGTTTAAGAGTCACTACAACTAAGGGAATATTGAATGCCTTTTTATTAGTATTAGAATTGTTATTATTATTATTATTATTAACAGTAATATTGCTCTTCAATTTATGCTCTTATTATTATTCTAGCTCACGATACCAATACATTTACATATGAAAACACATTCAGCAGGATGATATTCTTAGTTTGAATTAAGCTGTTAGCCTTTAAAAAATACAGGTTGGGTCACATGGAAAACTTATTGACTGTTTCTTTTTGTATTTCCAAAAACGAGTAGTTTTATATTCCCTATACTTACTAACATATGCTACCCGCTTCAGTAGCCGAATGGTCTAGGGCACTACTCTCGCATTAGACTAGAATGACGATGACGGGTGTATAGTGGTTCGATCCCAGGTTGAGGGCGGCTTTTCCTAAATGGTTTCACTTTCTCCGCGCAAATTCTGATATACTTCATATAAATTCAACATTCATCATCCCTCACACATTAACGTTATTAGTAAATAAGCGTACAACCCGATTGAGTAGTAAGACGTGGTGCTAAAAAAAAATAAAAAAAAATTCACTTATATTGAAGAAAATTGTACTTTAAGAAACAAATAGACGAATAAAAATTATTTTTAGCTTTAAGGAAACCATTTACCATTGATAATATATCGTTGAGTTTTTGAAAATACTGCTATATTTAAGGGCACCAAATAGTTATTACTTTACCTGAACTGCGAATAATTTCCGTAATTTACTATTAAGGTAAACTATATAGAACTAAATAAAGAGAGGGGTAGGTGTCATACTTTCGTAAGTGCGGCAATGGAATTTTGAGTGCTTAATAAGTAATTATCTATTATTATCGTTTATATACCCAAGGGAAAATAGAAAATCTACGAAAATCTATAGTATTGTACAGACAGTCTTTATTACCAAATAAAAATAAAAATTGGTTTAATGTTATAGAGTAAGAAAGTTAAATTTAAAAAAATCTACCTCACATATTTTCTTAAAATTTGAAATATTAGTTCAGTACGTATTTATGTTTTGATCAGATACTAACTGTTAAAGAAGTTTCACATTTTTTTTCGCGCCTCAAATTATCCCCTTCTATCCTTTCAAAATATATAAAATATAGAGCGCAGGGTGATAAAGTTATAATTTTGAAGAAATATACCCTATTGACATGGGAGGCGAATGGAAAGCCATTTAATAAAAATCATCCTTAGTACACCTGGCCAAGATTCGATCTCTAGCATCATTACCAGCATTACAATTTAGACTATGTTGACGCATTAGCCCATGAACTAGCCAATGTAGGTCATATTATATTATATTAAAATAGAAACATATTCTAAAAGTTGAAGGAAGAATCTGTAAACATTTTGTTTGTGTTGTTTTTTGTAGTGTTTGTTTAACTTGACAAAAATGAGATTTACTGAAAAAATAATTACTAAAACCCCTCCATCTATTTGATTGAATCGGTGATAAATAAGTGGTAGTGATGTGCTCACAGCGAGCTCACCGCGAGCTCACCGCGTTAACGTTGTTATATTTTGTACCGTTCATATAAGTCGACTACTTAGGTACTAACCTACTTGTAGAGGGTCCCGGCACAGATTTATCTGATTACCAAACCCTTCCTTCACCTCTGACAAGAAATCTTGTGAATGTGAGGAATGCCAGGCCTCCACCGTGGTTCGGATTCCACGTTAAACTCTAGGTCCTTTATTTCATTTCACAATCACCCTACCATTACACATTAGCGTAAGTGCGTATAACCCGAACGGGTAGTAAGACGTGGTGCTAATAATAATAATAATAATAATAATAATAATAATAATAATAATAATAATAATAATAATAATAATACTTGTAGAGCCTCCACTCCACACTTCACCTCTACAATCCCGGCACAGTGAGGCCTTTCTATCTCGAAGAGTGGAAAACCATTTAGGGGAAGAACTTCCTAGACCATGCAACTACTGATGTTGGTAGGTGGGTGGTTAGAATCATCGAGTTTGTCTTTATAAAAAAATAAAAATGTAAAAAGTAGCAAAAACATGGATTTTTAACCATAATAACATAATGAAATAATGTTGGTCTCTAGCTTTGCCGTTACCTTTGCCGCGTATGGAACCAACGTCCTATTCTAGAGCCGTTATTTTGATTACGAAACAACAAATTGTTAAAAAGCTTCAGTAGAATAAAAAAGGGGTAATTTCCAAAAGCTCAAACGAAACTAAAATAAAAAGTACAGCAATAAATTAAGTTAAATGTAATTTATTCCATGCAAATAGGTTTAGTAGTATAAAAACCAACACTTAAAAAAAAAAAAAAAAANTAGTCTCGCCTGATAGAGCGACATATAGGGCAATTATCATAGGAAGATGCTTTAAAAAAAATACAAACCTTTATTTTAGATCTGAACGATAAAATATACCTAGAAACAATTTTGTTTGACATGTGATGGAAATGGGATTTAACTGTGATGGTTTTATATGAGGAATTTTGTTCCTCTGAATCTGTGCGTCTACCCTCCCCTTCTCTTCTTACCCCTAGAACCACCAATGTTTACCTCCCTCCTTCGATTCCCCCTCCTCACTCCTTTTATCATCCTTTCCCCTAATTTCCCAAGAAGTATTCAGCGAACAAGCACATAAGTTTAGTAGATCATTGTCTTCCGAAATTTGAAACAAACACCTGTGCAGTCATCCATCCAGAGAAATTGAAGCGCGTCGGTACGCAATTTAGTGATTCCTCGCAGTGGCATCTGCTACAGCGACGACGACTATTAGCAGAGCCAGGGATAGTCACAACGTCATCCAAATAGGGCCTGGAGACACCATATATCCATCTTAAGGATGCCGGGCCTCGATTCCAACCGTTGGTAAAGATAATGTCTTTATTTATGCAAGGTTTTAGCTGCATCGATAGATAAAACGATTAAACGTCAATATCACCTGGTCTAATTTTATATTAGTGGGAATTTTCGCTTTTGAATCCTGGTCTTGTGACCTACTGGTTTCATACTCTCCCTCGTAAATGAGGGTACATTGCCTCTCAATTTTAACTTAATCATTCCTATCATTTTTGTGAAGTTAAAAGTAGATAGTCAAAACGGTAGTAAAAATTGAGTTCAAAAATATTATAAATAATTAATTTAAAATGTAAAAATAAAATGGAGGTGCATTACAAGTAGCCTACAATGTAACCCACTTGCTTCAAATGGCTATACACATATCTTGAAGTTTATTTATTTTGCTATTGTTTAGTTATGGTACTCAATCTAATCCTTTAGAATAAGAATAATCCAATAGCAAGAATTAAAAAATCTAAGTTATTTGAAATGTTTTAGTTTATTTCTGGACACGTCTGGGTACCAGTAGAATATAAGCAGTGTATGATGTAGAACTGAAATAAAAGCCAAAGGCAAGTTGAAAGTAAACTCTTAGCTCTAAAGTCAATAATGCCCTTGCTGGTTTAAACATTATCAAAGAGTAGTCGTTTCAGGCAGAACTTTAACTTGAATTAGACTTCCATGAATCTTCAACTAATAGGTCTCATAAATGAACAAAAGAATGATTCGATTTTTGTAAATTTCTATAAAATATAGGCCTAATTTCCAATATAATAAAATACTAATAATACATAGAAAAATACTAAATTTAAACCTCAATTAAACTTGATACGGTGGAGCTATATATACATAATTAAAGCAAAGTGGGAGCTCAATTATATGACTGTTAGGAATGACTGCTAAGTTTAGTTTGAAGCCAACGTGTTTGACTGACATGAACATTTCTAATTCTGTAGCCCGTTAATAAATTTGAATCCCAGCAGGGTGTAATGGAAGTTACTCTATATTGTGCTTTTCAATGTCGTCTCCTATATAAGTTGAAAGCTATTACATTTTCTGCATTTTTTCCTTCTTCATATCATTACCTTTTAATCAGTTTTAGCTACGAATGGTACAAAGAAGTATTAGAACTAATGTCTCAAAATAAACACTAACTTGAATTTTAAATAATCTTCTAGTCTAGTATATATAACCAGGCTTCCTATTATTAGAGCCATATTCAAAAATAGTAATACATTTTTTAATATTAAAATATTTGGGTTTCAAACTAAAACTTCTTATTTAACTCAATTAAAGAATACAGAGTAGATTTAATTTTGAGTTCTTAAAGCTTCCTATTCTTTTAGTTCATCATGTCTATCACACATCAAAATCAAAGTATATACTGGGGTGAACAAAAGTTCATAATAACGTCTTATTAATGATAAAAATCCAAAACTATTCTACTAATTTTCTAAACGGAAAATAAGATTTCACAGTGACAAACCATTTTAAAAGTTAAAAATAATTTACTATTGATCTTTAATTTAAAAAAATACCTATGGATTATTAAATCAAGTCAATTTATTAATACAATAATCCCAGGTCCACTGGTACGATAGTAGATACAATACCATTGGCGATATAAGATCACAGTCCCACAAAAAAAAAACGCAATATATTAGTCTAACAATGACGAATGACAATTTAATCTCATTTCAATTAAAAATACCTTCAGCTTAAGCAGATGAGTATGTGTTCACAGAAAATAAACTTTCATGAAGGTTCAATCGAGTATCAATAATTCCGTTAGCTTTGCCACCCAATCTGACTATAACCCAACAATACATCTGAACCACACCTTACTCTCTCTTTCAGCTATCCAATTTAATTACTCCAGTGGGATAGGGGTGAGAAAGATAAAATGTATAATAAAGTGTACATGCATTTACGTGTATAGAGAGTGGGTAGCCATTTATTAAAAAAACTCAGTAAAACTTACAGAGATACTAAGCAAACAGGCAATTTAGCTTAGACGTGCTTGAAGTTTAGTCCGCGTGCTCACTGATACAGAGTATAATCTTACTTATCTTAGATAAATAGTCTTTCCCATTATAACAAACGAAGGCAGGATTATGAATACAATTTTAAAATAGCTACTCACTAGAGAGAATGTAGATGTTAGAGATAAAGATCTTGTAAATTATCTGGTCACAAATAGAATCATATATATATATATATATATATATGAAGTGATACAAGGGGAAAAGGAAGATAGTCAAATTACATACATTTTCCAGGACTTTATGTTTTACACCTCAAAACCCATTAGAACCCTAGCAAATATTTGTTTAAGTTAATTTAAATATTACAGATACCGATTCTAACCATTATTTGTTTTTCTATAGTTGAATAGTTGAATATGATTTACTATCACTGTGATCGATTGAAAAAAAAAAAGAAGTAAATCAAGTGTTTTTAACAAGGTGGATTACCCATTTAGGGAATGAATGGGAACAAACAAGGTGGTAAAATCAAACATATGTATAGAGGTTTCAAACCCCGGTCTCTTGGATAGGAGTCAAGAATGCTAGCTTGAGATTTATTGCTGTTAGAACAATGGACTGCTCACGTCAGCAAATAAGAAATCAGTAGTTTAGTAATAATAATACTTAGCACCACGTCTTACTACCCGTTCAGGTTCTAAGGTTAAGTACTAATTACACTAAAGGGTTGGGAATAAGAAAGGTTGAATATAGAGGACGTGAGCCCGAATTTTCGTGGAGGGAAAGTGTAAAAACTAATTAGAAAAAACTAGCCCAGTTCACACGAGCGAGATTTGAACTCTTGATCTCCTCGTAGTTGGCAGTCTAGCTCAACACAAAACTTGCACGTTAGCTAACTACACCACCGTGGTGATTAGTAGAAGTTTAGTAGAGGCTATATATATAGTACCGTGAGTTAGTTACTAACTATTCTGGTTATACGCATATGTACTAGCTACGCTAGTGAATTAAGAATGAAGACTATTGAAATTAGGGTAAGTGTACCCGAATTGTCGTGGAGGGAGCATGGGAAACTATTTAAAAAAAAACCCTCAGTCACTCGACCAAGATTCAATCTCCGACCTCCCTGTCATCGGCAATCTAGTCTAACACGAGCGTAACGACTTAGAACATGCGGACACCTAGATGCCATATTAATTCTGACTCCATCCTGAAAGTCACTCCGTCAAAGTGTGAATGGAAGTTCTCTACACCACTCATGGCTCATCCTGAATCATTTTATATTTAATTTTAGTGAAGTTCATGCACTTTTGATCTATTTTAAATCCACCCGATAGGAAATGCTTATTTAAATTATAAAATTCCTTCATTGCCAGAACACAGAATAAACGGGTGATACTTTACTCCAACTACAACCTTTTCCCTAATGAATCGGATTCCCGTATTAGTATACATGTGAACAAAGGCATCAGTCTCCTCTAGTCTGGTTTAGGATGATGTGACGTTGAAGCTTAGAATCACGGCAGGGTGTACTGAGAATGTAATATGCTAAATGGTTTACCACTCTCCCTCCAACAAGGGAGGGTACATTTCTTATAAACTCTACTTTACTTATTTCCCCCCCATTATTGTATATATGTTAATAGACGCCATATGGGTGGTAAAACAGTGTACACAAAAACTAAGATTTTATTCAAATTTTGGTTAAGGTCCAAATTATTTTTCCTCTAATAGTTTAAATAGCCATCTTTTCATTAAATGAATATATTTTGATGTTATCCCAACTAAGTATTTCTGATTCACAACATGTTTTTTCTCTGATTCCAATGTCTGAATCCAGTTTTACAGGGTCAAAGGGTATGCATGTATTAATGAATTGCAAGCCTTTGGAATTACTTCCACTTTTTCTAGTTTTCACTAATACAAGTTGAATCACACTGCTATATAATGTAATAGTGAGAACAGCCTAGTAAGTTCCAAGATAAAGAATGCTACATATAATGTTAAATGGCAGCCTACAGGTGAACAGTTTTATTCCTTTTAGCTATCATAGAGGTTTGGTCCTTATGTCCCACTTTTAGAGTTAAGTTCAATCATTCAACGTGTGATTAAGCACTGTGATTTCCTATCCTATTTAGAAACTTGAGAGGGTACATTCATTACAAATATTTAATAAAACGCTAGCCAACAGTTTCTACCATAGCACTCTAAGAAAATAAAATGAAATTAAGATCTAAATGAAAACTTTTATGAATCTTAAAAAACAATTATTTCAAGCTTGCAGTAAACGGAGACATAGCTTAACCCCTTTAGTGCAACGAGCCGATCTAATTGGCTGCACCTTCTACCATTTAAAGTTCCGTGAGCCGATCTGATCGACTGTGCCTTCTACCGTTAAAAGTGCCCCAAGCCAAGCTGATCTGCTCAGACTTCCACTGTTAAAGGCAGTGAGTCGGACAAAAATATTTATCAGTTATAGTTCTTGTTCCATTTCTATAACAAACATTCAAAGTTTGAATAAAAATAAAAGTTTCTTTTCTTTAGACGTCTTAATCATTGGGTCCGAATTCTTTAAAGTTTATATTTAACAGCTGTACTAATATTTATTAGATTATTAAATATAGATATATTAAAAATTAGTTTACATCAAATCTTATGTTATTTACATAAAAAAAAGTTTTGGAACTTAATAATTACAAAATTTATTTATATTTTATAGTTTCTTTTGAAGAGGAATTTATTTTACTACAACTTAAAATAATAGTGAAAATGTGTATAATCTTTGAAAAACTTAATTTAATTTCCAAATCAACATCTAAAAAACATGTTCCTATGCATATTTCCATGTAAAGAAATGTGAATAAATTACAATATCTAGAGATTGTTTGAGTAAGGAAAACCAGCAAATTACAATGTCAAGATCACAAGGAAATCCTCTCGAAAATGTTAGTTTATTTATCTAAAAAAAATTCATTTGTCTCTCAGATTATTTATGTATTAAAAGCATTATTTTAAGGTTCACTAATATTCCATTAAATTAATCCTATGGAAAAATTCTCGATTTCAATTTGAACGTTTAAAATTTGAAACGTTAGTAATTTATCTCATTTGTAAAGACACCAAACTAAGTAAATTAGTTTGGAGGCTTAAATTTTATGGTTGTAAAATAATTAACCTTAAGATCCATGCCGATAATAATCTTGATGTGTCACTGTACCATTCATATTTAAATAAATTCCACACTGTATCATTTCTATTTTGCTCTGTCTATCAAATAATGTGAACAATTAATTATTAATAAAATATTTCTTCACTGCACACAATGAACTAATTCTCTGGATTACTTCTTACTTGATATTTGGAATATTGACGACAGAGAGAGAAAATATTTACAGTTAGCTAACCTCTACACCACCTTTTCCCCTCTATTTACGACAACTGTCCATGCAACAACCACATACATGGATTAAAGTTTTTAAGTTAATTTATTCGTATTTAACAGAGACTACATGTACAATATGTCTCAGTACTTAGCTACCCCTCTTAGATATGTTTGCTATCACTCAAAGCAGAATTAAATTTTCTAAAATCTTAACTCAAATATTAAAATGAATAAAAATATTGTGGCACGAATATTTCTCAAATAATCTGAAATTGTTAGTGTTCAGTTTTAAGTACTCATTGGAGCCTTTATAATCTCCTTGAAAAATAAATATATCCTACACTCACAGAATTCCCAAGAAAAGAATAACATAATATTTCGAAATAAAATTAAGTAAAAGAATTAAGGACATAAAATACAATCATATATTTAAAAGAAAGGTAGATCTACCGATAAGAAACTTTATGAAGCTAAAAATGTATATCGATTCTAATTACGGTTCCGGTTCTTAAGCAAATGGTTTTTAAGTTTACAGTTTTGCTTTGGGTCCATTACAAAACCGCTAATTTTAGTAATAAAGTTATGGTTCCAGTTCGTGTTCAACTTCCTGGTTAAAAGTACCACACCCACTTCGGTGGCCACGTGGTTTAATACTCTACTCTCACAGTAGATTAGACTGCCAATAACGGGGAGATCAAGGTTCGAATCTCGCTTGGGTGCACTCAGGGTCTTTTTTCAAAATAATTTTCCACTCTCTCTCCAAGCAAATGAGGGTGTACTTCATATAAATATAACCTTCTTAATCCCTAAGACCATTAGCTTAATTAGTACATAAGCGTGTAACCAGAATGGATAATAAGACGTAATAATAATAATAATAATAATAAAATACCACGAGATGATATGATTGGCTTTACCTTCTACTGTTAAAAGTGCATTGAGCCAATATTATGAACTCTTCCATCTACCTTTAAAAGTGCAATGAGCCGATATTTCCAACTATGCCTTTTACCGTTAAAAGTAAAATGAGCCAATACAATAAACTACGCCTTTTACAGTTAGAAGTACAATGAGCCAATATTATCAACTGCGCCTTTTACCGTTAAAAGTGCAATGAACCGATCTTATCAACTACTACGTCTTTTACCGTTAAAAGTGCAAGAAACAGTTCTTATCAACTACGCTTTTTACTGTTAAAGGTACAATGAGCCGATCTTATCAACTACGCCTTTTACCGTTAAAAGTGCAATGAACCGATCTTATCAACTACTACGTCTTTTACCGTTAAAAGTGCAAGAAACCGTTCTTATCAACTACGCTTTTACTGTTAAAGGTACAATGATCCGATCTTATCAACTACGCCTTTTACCGTTAAAAGTGCAATGAACCGATCTTATCAACTACTACGTCTTTTACCGTTAAAAGTGCAAGAAACCGTTCTTATCAACTACGCTTTTACTGTTAAAGGTACAATGATCCGATCTTATCAACTACGCCTTTTACCGTTAAAAGTAAAATGAGCCAATCTTATCAACTACGCCTTTAACCATTAGAGATGCCATAGACGATGAGATCAACTCTCCAGATTGGTTCTTGTTCTGGCTACCCAATATGTAGGGTGGAAGTATATAATTTCACTTGAACATTTCCCTCTATGATAGAGCAGTATATTAAGATAAATATAAGAGAAAAAACTGAAAATCTCTTAATAAATAACAATTTAAAGATTTTCCTTGTACAACCTTAAAAAAAATTATAAATTGGCGTTGAATTATTAGTAAACTAAACTTTAAACATACTTGACTGACAGCTTTCTCAAACGAGTCAAGTATGAGCGTGGAACTAAAAGGGTTAGATAGGAATAGATTTCGTTTCCTTATTATTTATAACGACTGTCCTTTACTTTCGTAAGGTAGAATGCCGCTAGCGAGTAGCGAGACTAGTGTCTGAGCTTCTAGGACTCAATACACTTTGCAAGCACTAATCCACGTAGGGCCTGTGTTGCGTTCCTAC
>CABFOW010000020.1:322775-411412 GCA_902141385.1 Timema californicum
CCCACGCTTCTTTCCCGACAAGCACCAAGCTTAATACCAGAAGGTGTCATTCCTACCAATTCACGCATCGTTTCCTTCCAAGCTTTCCCGCCCACCCTCTCGTTCTATCTCTTTACCGGTTTCATCAAATTCCGTTTCGTTCCACTATTTCTACACCAATATAAACGAGAGTCCTCCCCTACCTTCCCCTTAGCAGTCTTACCTTTCTAAACTAAACAATGACACTATTGAACAATGTCGATATGCTAGCAAGAATCAAATCCAGGGATTATTATAACGCAAAATCGCAATTGTGTACAGGAAAAATAGAATCAATTAAATTCATTAAAAATTTAAAAACCTATTTGTTCACAGATTTTGAGTTTAAAAAACTCTATAGAGTAAATCACTAAAGGACATGTTAGAGAAGTTTTTATTGTATCACACATGTCAGATGGTACATGGAAAAATTATCAGGCTCGTTTAACTTAGTTTTCCAGGGATAAGGAGGACAAGGTTTGAATTCTGACTGGGTGAACTGAGGGTGGTTTTTCCTAAATATTTATTATAGCGCCAGGCAAATGGTGGTACATTTACTACAAAATATAACTACTATATCCCCACCACATTAGTGTAAATATGCAGATATCCCGGACTGGCAGTAAGACATAAATATGTACATACATTTTTCTCCTAAACATATTTAAGATTTTAAGGAATAAACCCTTAGGCATATATTACATGGAATCATAATTTAATTTCATCCTTTTCAGTTCGAGTTTTTTTTAAATAACTTTTCCCAAGCACTTGATACATTCAGGAGACGGATAACAGTAAAACTAATTTTACTCTGCATTTTTCTGAGAGAATACGTGAACTTGAATTTAAACCTTAATAAGAGCAAATATCATTTAACGCATTATCTTTCTTAACAGTAACGTTACTAACCTTTTTTTTTCATGTTTTAAAAACAAACAAATTTTCACTAAAATTTAAAAATGATCTAAGGAGGTATGAATATTCTACCTACAACTAATAGGAATGATAAAAATTAGATAAAATTTAAATATAATTTGGTTTTCAACCAAACTTAATGAAGAGTAAATTTAATCGTAGTTAAGAGTGAGGCTTAGTTTCATCAAATTGTTAGTGACCTCAAGATTTAAAGGTTACACGTAAATTGTGGCTAGGTGTCTTTTCCCCCTGAAAGTGTATAAGCTACACACCCCAATAAGTTTTAGAACAGAAGGGGAGTTGGGTTGAACATTCAAAATAAATCCTCTACTTAACAATACTATGAACTACTTAACACTTGTTTCAATTAAATTGACGGATTATTCATTAGTAGAATCTTTTAAGGAATTGTATTAATTGTTGATAGAAATTTTATAAAAATAAACACGTATTAAAAATTAATCTTATTTGATGCTACTATGCAATTACGGCCCGCTTTAGTGGCCGAAAGGTCTAAGGCGTCACTATCGTGCTAGACTGGCCTGATGATGTTGGGGAAATCGGGGTTATAATCCCATTCGGGAGGGTGGTTTTTACTAAATGGTTTCCCACTCTCCCTACGCAAACGTGGAGAGATTTTCTATAAAAAAAGGTTTACTTCCTTATCTGTAACACATATATAATACAGGCGTATAGCCTGAAGACCATAAAAAAAATTAAACTCTATGTTTGTACTGGAGCAATATTTGATTTATTTTTGCCAAATAGATGTTTTCCTATAAAGAAACTAAACAAACACTGGTCTCGCATTCTCTACATCTCCACTTAAAAATAAATATTTAAAAACAGAACTTTTTCCAAAGTGATATACATTTTTAAAGTCAATAACATTTCGAAAGCCATATCATTCAATGTCATGTCACAATAAACTTTGAAGTCACCGATTAGAAATCTTCCTGGCTCGTACTTAAGTGCATCTTGTGTGCTATTGAAAACAAGCTCTTACCCGAATATATATATCTTGGCTGGCAAAAAATAACAACACATTTAGAAATACTATACAAAAGATAATGTATGTTTTCTAAGTTTTGCGTAGCTTTTTAGGTATTTTTCTTTTTTTCACCCAAGAGTTTACTTTCAATGTATTTTTTTAAGTTATTAAAATAATATTGTCTAGGAGACTAAATTTTAAAATATAATACATTTTCGTTCTTTAAAATGTAGGAATTATTAAAATAGCTACAATTTGATTTGAGTAATTCATTACATTTCTTAATATTATTTAATTATAGATAAAAATCAAAACTTATTTTTATTTTTAAATACTCATATTAATAAAACATAAATAAGCGGTGGCACACTAAACCGGTTCCAAATTTAATTAGTCCTTAATTGGCAGATTAGTTAGAAAAGTTTTGCCCTCCCTATCCTCAACGATGCGACCAATGACGAAGGTTTTATGGATTTTTAGCTCATTATTATTCACTTGTTGTTATGAGTCCCAGAGAATGGTGTTATATATTATTGATGCGTGATAAGCATACTTACTTTTATGGTCTAGCTATTATAGGTATCATTTAAGTCAACCTCGTTGGTCTTGGGGTAAAATGTTCGCCTCAGAACCTGACGTTCGTAGGTTCAAACTCAGTCTTAGTTGACAGTTGAATGATACTATCCATAGACCTCCCTTTAGCATATTAATTTAAATTAATTTTAACTTTATGGATCTTCAGACGCTCTTGACCTAACACCATCTGACCTCAAAGTGCAAATTTGTTGTATTAGTTTCGTTAAGGTCAAACAAATTCAACATTTAAAAAAAAAAAATTCATCCTTCTCACTACTTTGGCTTATTTCAATATTGTTGATGATAGCTTCACCCAACTGTTTTGAGTGACATGTGAGTTTTGATAATGTAGTAATATACCCTAGGCTACTTTTAAAGCGCACAAATAAACCAAATCGTTAAGTTCGAAAAATAAATGTTTTACAACTATAGTTTGAAAATATTAAGCAGTGTACAATAAAATGCCTTTATTTACGGGCTAAAAGTTTGGGTGTGAACATTCAATTCCTTTAACAGTTATTTTCAAAACATTCAAACAGACACGATCATTGCATTATTTTAAGAATTTGTTGATAATGTACCTGTAGATTACATGTAGAAACCAAGCTTCCATAAGTTAGTAAGTATTTTGAGATCATTTAACAAATAATAGGGGGCTTATGTTTGAATTGAAATAAAGAAACATTCAGAATTAATATTTTAAAGAGGATAATTTATAAAATAATTTATTTTTTAGATATAAAAATAGATATCTACACGCCACATCCAAAACAAGTACACTATGTAAATGGAAATTAAAAATTTAAATTCTGCAAACGTTCATTTTTTTTTAAACTTTCTTATTTATATTTGATAGCACAATGTATGTGTACTTTTCAGTTAGATAATGTTATTTAGTAATTGTACTTACACTTTCCCACAGAGAACGTCCACGATAGTTAACATCACAATTTGGATTATTATCCGGAAAAGTCAAAGATAGAAACGCCGAATCAGTCATATTTCAAGGAATATATGTGTCAATCATATTTACAGAACGTGACTGATTATTGAACACAAGAAATGAAAATAGTTTACATTACATAAGATGGTGATTCTTCTTTCAATATTTTCCAATATGACTATTTTATATTCAAATACACTTTATGTGTAATAAATTGATATTTTATGTGAATTTTTCTTGATTTAGACTGATGGCTGTTTTCAGTCAATTGTACCTAGTAAATATTATCGTGTCGATGTCAAGTTACATTTTCTATGTCTGATTGACCTTAAATACTATGGCAGTAATTAATATATATACTCAAAATAGGCAGCCTCAACACAGGTTTTAAAAATTTGATGTGCTTTGCTTATTTTCCAAAAGCTATCAATTATTTTTTATCGTTAATTAATTTTACCAGGATATATTTGTTTCCATGAATGAAGTTTTATCTATCAAAGCACATTCTTGTCCAGTCAATTTTCGTGCACAAGGTATCTTATATATTGATTAGGTCTCATTAAATGTTTGAGATGGATGTGTAGAAATATGATTATTTAAATGCTCAATAATATCACAATATCAAATATTTAGGCTTTCTCATATCTTCAATTAGCTTCAGACTAATTATTAATCATCTCACTGATAAGCTGCATATTAACAGAGATGAATATAATATAAAAGCAAATTTTCTAATAATAGAACACTTCTATATACCTAATCAGTGGTAGATAAATTAAGGGAAACTGAGCTAACACTATTTTTAAGTTGGTTTTAAGATTTCTTGTCCTAAATAACTATTTATCAAACCTTATATTACAAGGCTTTAAAATTCTTGATTAGTATAGAATTAAAAGTGAATGTAAGCAAATTATTTTATAACAGAACCATTGTATCCAGCCTTTATAATTTGATAATTGTTGTAAATGTTATTGTTTTTCAGAACAGCTGCCACAGGTATTTATTTGAAATGTTTAGTAATGCTTGGGTGCATTTGCCTGTAATAAGTATAAGCTATAGTCTTGAATATAATTAAATGCAAATATATAGATTTAAAGCATGGTTAATATTATATCATGGGATTATCGAGATTTATAATATTTGCAGATTTTTTATTTTTTAAACAGGACTAATCACTAATAAATAATATGGAATTGCCATACCTGCCAATTTTGGGAGGGTTCTTGGTTTTCTGATTGAACATTTCAATATGTCATTGATTCATTAATGAAGGCAAAATCTTTAAGCAATACTTTATATATCAATTATCTTGATGTCATAATTGTAGGATTCCAGAAATACTTAAATGCTAGTATGACACTCCACTGATCAACTAGTGTGTTACAGTCTTGTGATCATATAGTTAGTCCGTAAGAAATGTCTGATTTTATTAATTGATTGCTTGATATTGCACGTTTATTCTGACATTCAATTACTTTTTATTTAAATAGCAATCAATTATACAGATATATGACATGACCAATATTCATCTAGTGGAATATAAAGGCGTTTGCAGTGGCAGGCTAGGTTTCTTGAATGAATATTTGTAGCACGTAATAATCACGTAAAACATATTTTATTTAATTAGTTCAGTCTGCTTGTAAATATATTTCTAATTAATCGATCAGATTTATCGAAAATAAGATTTATAATATTAAATAAGGTTTCCAAGAGCTCGGTTAACTCACTTTCTTAATAAGTGATTTCTTGTTAATTTAATAAAATAAAATTTTATATTCACCGTAAGTTTAGAACTTACTTTTTTAATAACTTTAAAATTCCATTCTTGAACAGCCACAACTTAGAACTTTATGGACTAAATGTTAATTAATTTGATTAAAATTATATTTATCAGTAGTAAAACGCTTGATTCTAGAAGATAGATACTATTTTCACAGCATAAGTAATATTTTCAAAGCTTTGGTTTTATGTAAGAACACATATTCCCTAAGCATTTTGCATGTAGCTATATATAAATGAACCATGTAGTAATTTTTTAGATGGTATAAGGCTAATTATTAATAATAATGATGATGCGAAAATTTATTATAGAAATACTCAAGATTTATTTTATGATATATTATCATATTCTGATCATTTTAGATTGTTTTGTATTATTTTCAGTCATATGCTTTTTTAAACTTAATAAGTAAGTCAAGACTATTAATTTATTATTTATGTTTTCAAAGTGTAAAAGTAGTGAAATAATTTTAGATGTAATATATTCATTCAAAATATGTATTCCATTTCTTTGACTTTCCAGGCAATAACTTCATTTTGTAATCTTGACTATCATGGATGTCCACCTTAGGATAAGTGCAAAGCTCATTGTGCATAGAGGCCATTGATCTGAAACAAAAGGAAAGCGCAAATGATTTTTTCCTCGAATACACGATAAAAAAATCTGTCACATTATTTTTAAATGACTTCATGAATTGATTACTTTCAATGGTTTGCCCATTCATCAAACATCGGTAAACTTATTTTGTACACTGGACTATGTTTCAATTACAAAATTTGTTGATAGCTGTGAAAAAATAGATCCAGCTGAGAAATGATGCTGGTGCGGTGCTAAAATGTTTGGTATTCTATTATCACTTGCACACAAGAACATGATCATCATCTTTTGACGAGTTGATGAGATCATCATTTAGCTTTCATGAGTCATGCGATATCTGTACAATTTAAAATGACTGTACCAGTATTAAAGTTCTGATAGAAAATGTTGATGTATTTATTTTAAAAAACCTATAAATAATTTTAATCCTACCATAGGGTGTATGCCTTACACGCTACTCTAAATAATGTACCTTTATTTGCGTGGAGGAAGAGTGAGTGGGAAGCCTCTTAGGAAAGAGCATCATAGTATGCTAGGCCGGGATTTAAACCCCAACTTACCTGTCACCGGAAAACAAAACTAGACGATACTTACCCGCCTCGGTGGCGTAGTTGGCTAACGCGCTTGCCATGTTGAGTTCGACTGCTGAGGACGGGGAGATCGAGGTTCGAATCTCGCTCGGGTGAACTGCGGGTGGTTTTTACTAAATGGTTCTCCACTCTACCTCCACGCAAATGCGGGTTCACTTCCTCTTTTTCTACCTACCAAATTCCTAGTCCATTAGAGTAATTAGTACTTAAAGCGTATAACCCGAACGGGTAGTAAGACGCGGTGCTAAATAGTATTATTATTATTATTATTATCATTATTAGACGATACTTACGCCTTTGTACATGGGGTCACCGATCCGATTAATGAGATACCAAGTATAAAAAATAATATTTCACTTAACATATTTGTATCTCGGTATTCCCTTCAATTTGATCCGTTCAGTTGGTATTTGGTTGGATTTTTCATCTAATTAATAGAAGCAATCTTCATTATAGATACCCTAAATAGTTAAATAAATATTTCATATTGCCCTTAGGTGCTGAAACTTGCCTATAAAGATCAGGGCTGGAAAGCATTGCGATACCATGTGCAAGGACGAGTAAATTCCAGCGGCAATCCTAAGTAGCTAAGCCGGAATATGAACTTTGGACTCTCCCCCATTGACATTTAAAAGGAATTAGAGTATACGTTATAACCCAAATGGCTGCACTATGGTTTGCCTTAGGAATCTAGCTTCAGGTTAAACAAAGTCGAGCTAATTCTTATCTATAATACAATCATATTTAAGGTTTGATTATAAAATAGAGGGAGCTTAATATAATCCAAGTATACATTCAAGCTCTTTATTAAGTAATATTTTGGACGAAAGTAAGATTCAGGTGAAGAAACAAAGAGTAGAACATGCTAAGTAGCCTGAAGTGGCATTTCGCAATATTGTGACCCAGCCTGTAGGCTATTTTGTATGTAGACACTGGCAGGACTGTTCAAGGGAAGAAGAGGGTTTGAGACGCAAGGGAAAGGCTGGCCATTTCACTGAGAGGGTGACTCACAGAGAGTGCTGAAGGATTGTACGAATGGGGGTAAGGGAAAACGGGAAAGGGTTGACGGTTGCTTCATCTAGAAGCATATATATACAGTATTATTGATTAACTCCTTTCTATCTGAGCGGCCCCACCTTTCTCTTTCCTCTCCTTTGCCCCCCTCCCCCCTACTTTCCCCTAGGGGTGTTGGGGGGTTCTAAGCCTTCTGCTATACCCCCCTCCCCCACCTATACATATACCCCTCACAGTTCTCCCTCTTTTCAACTGGTCAGCAACCACAACTCGATATGGAAAACTGCTTGCATGCTTCTCTAAGAAAATAATATTTTATGTTTATTTCTTTACTTTTTATGATTTAAGAGGATCGTTTGATGATATGATTATAGCAGATTCAACGTAGGTTTTTAATACTATAAGTAATGTGTTTAGTGAAAGAAAAGAAAATGCTCTTAAGACCGTTACAATTCCTAAAACATATTTGACCTTACCCTTTACTACTAGTCAGAACAAGACAAGAAGACGATGTTTGTTGAAATAGTTATCTTTTGACAAAGTATATTCTCTCCATCTGGTCACTTACACGATATAGATATAGTTCAACAATCGAGTTAATGAAATCAATGTGTTAATTATTTAAACTCAATGGCTTTTTGTTTGAAACACAAATCATACTGAAGCTATTTCTTTATTTGTTGATCCAGACGTAATTTTAAAATCCAATAATCTATTTAACCTCAGTATCCGTGTCCGGGGTGGTTTTTATAAACTATCACGTTAGCGCTGGGGAATTTAATTCTAGATGCAAATTTCCCGTCAAGTAATTGTAAATAAGTTCAATATAAAAGCAATTTGATATTTCTTTCTCTCTCTATCTTTCGTATTTCATCTCTCTTTATATCTGTTAGTTCCTGTCAATATCGTGTAGCTTACACTCATTCGAGATCTCTCAGATACAGATCAATAAGCAAACACGCGGGGAGCCACTAACAAATGTGAACGAAGAAATATCATATTTGTACTGTACTGTACATCGAGAATAATATTTTTGGATCTCAACAATTAAACATCATCTAGGTGGTGTTTCTTTTTCAAAAACAAAATTCCTTCCAAAAATAACTATATACCTATATTATTTTGCAAACCTAATATCCATGACGATTGTGTTTACTTAATAATTAGCTAATTATGATCTTAGATGTAAAATAAACCATAGGCCTATACTATTGCTCTTAATAATTTAATGTAAATAGTTTTTATTTCACCACCACGCTTAATACCCCACCCCCCACCCATAGTCTTTAATAAAACCAGTGAGGTAAAAATAAGGGAAGTATCATTTAGACAAAATGTACTCGCATTTGCGAGCGTTTAAGAAAAAAACGCTATTACTATACCCTTAGAGAATTTGAATTCTGTCCTCCCATCAAAGGCAGACTAGATGAACCTGACATTATTCCGCGTGTTTACTGATGCAGGTTGCCTTTGAAGTGTATTTGTGAAAAATAATATCTTATTTCTAAGGATTATAAAATTAATTGTTTAGGTATACATAATCGACCTACATGACACTTATTTTAATATGAATGAATGCTCTAATATGTCTGGATAGCGATTTTTTTTTGCTGGTACCCTTTAATACAGTGTACAGTATTTGAATCATAAAACAACTACCTACTTAATGATACCCATAAATCTAATTAAATTTGCAATGTGTTCTATAAAAATAAAGTACAACAGGTTTATCATGCTTATAAAACCTCAATAAGCTTATTTGATTTATAAGGTTTTAAATATATAATTATTTACTAAAATACATGTAAAAGTTTCTATTGAAACTAAACAGAAATAAACTTTATAACTATAATATTTATTTTGGTCAAGTGAATAAAACAAATCATAATAAGTAAGTTACATATATTTAAAACTTAAACACAGTTATTGTTATTTATATTTAGTTCGCATTAAGCTAAAAATGCTATGCTATGTATATCAAGTGAAGCCAAAGCCTTTTCAGGAATATAAAAGAATTAACCATGAGTTGAAAGCTTTGTATAAACATGACATTGCAGAGTTATTTTTAAAATTTTAACGAACTATGTGTTTTAGACCCTAATTAATGATGGGAGGTTGACCATAATTTTTTCAGCCAGTGACATGTAAAAAATACTGGATACTTTCGAGTTGAATAATTGACGGCAGTCGGTAAACTGGGATGACCATCGCAGTTAAAAGCTTTGATACTGGCTTCATTTTAGGGTGGGGAATAATCTAAATGTACAGTCTTATTACTATATTCAAGATAAATAAATATTTAGTGAATTAGTTCTAAGCTTTAAGACGCCCACATTGGTTTAAGTAATATCAACATTACTATTCTGTTCTGTTTGATTTAAAGTCTTATTATAAACATTTACTGTTCACCTAAAAATGTGGTAAATGACGTGTAACAAAGGTAGCCTAAAACAGCACACAGCTCAGTAAATAGCAACCCTAGCTAGCTAGCATAGAGTGTTCACAGAATTGAGTTCTAGGAACTACTCCATACACCAATATTAGATTATTTAAGATATGCTGGATTTTTTTCCCTACCATTTGGGATATCTTGTATTTGTGTGAAGAGTTGGAAACCATTAACGTGAAAATAACCTCATTATACTCATCCAGGATTTGAGCTTTGACCTCCCGTAACAAGAAAACCAGACTCTGTGATTACCGTGGTGGTTTTTAAATTAGCAATTTGTATAATCCAGGTAAATTCGAATCCTTTAGTTGACTTCCCTAATCACTTTATCTCGGAAACTTAAAATAAAACCAGTCAATAAAGTCCTCTCTAAGAAATCCTGCCTTCTCCTTCTTCTCAACAGGACTTGTTTACTCATCTCGTGAGAACGAGCCCGAAGATCACAAAGAGAACATGCTATTCTTTTAAACTTGATGAGAAAATACTCGAAAATGTTTCATACACATGTTTCATGTTCTCTAACTCTCGAATCTAGTTTGTCTATAGTTCAACCTTGACATTGCTTTACTCACATATAGAAAGTGCTTTTTTTTAAAATAGAAAACTTTATAATCAAAGCAAATTGATAATTTTCATTCCTACTTTTCGAAGGCTTAAAGAACAAACAAAAAAAAACTAGCGGTCTAATATGTAGGCACTTATATATCATTACTGTCAATATGTGACCCTGACAAACATCGCACTTGATCACCATTGAAGGGTAGGTTAAGACTAGAATATCAACAGAGGTCATTGAGATGAATTTTAAATGTGATTTTTCCATATTCTCTCCAAGCTAAAGCGGGTGAATTTCATTTGGGTAGTCCTACTCATTCCAACCCCTTTAGTCATTTCTAGATCTTGTGTTGACTATACAAATAAATAGTGACGGTTTTAAACTAACAATACATTACAAAGAAGTGAATATTAATTAAACTAACGAACATTTAAATTAAAGAGATATTGGACGAGTAAAAATATTCGTGCGGCCAATCATAGACGTGATCAAGTACACCATACAGTGATTAGGCATAGGTGGGATTTAAAAAAACAACTTTATTTGATGTATTTAACTTTTGATGTCTGAACTGAATGATTATTTCAGCACACAATAAATTCTATGAGCGAGAGTAAAAGTCCAACCAATTTTTCCAGGAGAGGGTATTTACACATATCTTTCATTGTTCTTTTACATGCCACAATCGACATGGGACCGAGGGTTTTACTTCCCCTTCGAAGGAAATTGTGCTACAGATTTTTATGGCTCAAGAAAAACACGTTGACCTCGAGTGGATTCGAACCCATGACTATCGGGTCCTGAGGCGAGCACTTTGCCAAAAGACCACCCAGATGGACACCGTGGAATAAACATTAGGTTCATAATGTCTAGTTTCTACATGATGTGGAGGTTGGTGTTTGAATTCCATTTGAGTTTACTGGAAGTGGTTATTCTTAAATAATGTATTATTCTTCCTGCACGAAAGTTGGTTTACATTTCTTATACATATTAATTTCCTCATCCCTGACACATTAGAGTAATTATTATTATGCGGATAGGCCAAACGTTTATTTAGACATGACGTAATACTATATTGTGCGTAGATCAATTTTCCCCTATTTATTATAGCCACTAAAAAGCTGAGCTATTAGGAAGTGCAATCCTCTGAATATAATCAATTATATTTTTATAATAACAATTTCAAGGTATTTGAAAACGTTAAAAATCATCTAGAAAAATGAAGATGTATGTTACCTGAACTTTAAGATAAATATGAATTATGATCTTTTGTTAATCCCTTAATATTATAATGTGATTGCCTCTAGTTTCTTAGATCTACGGAACAATAAGAGTAAATTTAAAAAAAATATGAAATATTTCAATGCTTTTACATTATATTTAAGAATGTCTTAGACTATTTAATTTATCATTATGGACTTCATTCACAAACATGTCCTAGGTGTCAGGCTCTCAAAACACTGTATTGCTGGATCTAAGACGTCAGGCTCATAATACACTGGATTGGTAGGTCTCAGATGTCAGGCTCACAATGCATTGGATATCTGGATCTCAGACGTCATTCTCATAATTCACTGGATTGCTGGGTATCAGGCGTTAGGCTCACATTACACTAGATTCTTAGGTCTCAAACTTCAAGCTCACAGTAAACTGAATTGGTAGGTCTCAGATGCCAGACTCACAGTACAATTGATTGACAGATCTTAAGTGACAGGTTCATCATATATCGAGTTTCTGATGATAAACAGATCAAATTTCGAGTATATGCTGGATGCTATGAAAGTGTTTTCTTCAAAATTTGATTTATCATCATTGTTTTCATATTCTCTTTCCACGATAATGCAAGTGCATTTACTTTAAAGCTGCCCTATTACACAACTATGAGAGTGTCCAGAGAGGTGATTTATAAAAAATTCAAATCAATTATTGATCTATTTTCATGCATTAATTAGCGAAGCACATTTTTTAAAGCAGACACATTTGGAATACCAACTGCTGTTCAAAAAGGGCCTGATTTTATCCCAGAACGTAAAGCCTCTTTTTTTAAATTTGAGATAAGTTTTTCCCTAGAGCTCAGATCACTGGTTTTAGATTCGGCCTAGGGTACTGAGGTCGCTACCAAAGTTTTAATTGGTATCCAGGCCGTGTAGTTATAATGGCATCAGTGGTCACACTGTCTAGGCATCAAGTTCGCAACTAATTTGATAATTGAAGACGAGGTGGAAGAAGATTCTTGGCTGTGTGCACAAAAGATAGTCTTCACATCTGATTGATCACGGTGGTTTTCCCATGTCCTCTGCATGCTGGTATGAGTGGATTACTTATTAGTTTCCCTACTAAAACAAGACGTTAAAAATATTGCTGTTGAACCTACTAACAAAAAAAAACACGCGTACTAATATAAAACTAAAATACTAATAACACCTACATCTAGATAGCACCCAGCTAGATATATATTTTTATTTTTTAAATACAATTTTACTTTAAATCAGTTATTGGTGATATTCCATAAACGTTGTGTAAATAAGTACTCGTATATTCAAATACATGTAGTGCCATTAACATATATAAAGTTTCAGTGAAAATTATATTAACAATATTAATAGTGCTAGTAAATTATCACGTAAGCCTTATTACGAATACTAACTAAATTTAAGTATAATTGAGAATTTTCAGGATTTGACATGAAGCAACGAAACAAATCGATATTCTAAGCTAATCGAGGCAATGCATTTCTATGCGATCATTGAATATTAATAATTTTGATGATTAAAAAAGAGAGATTAGTTTTCTTGTCCGATCAGCTGGTCTTTATTAATTTAGGTATTAGAAGTTTTTTTATATATATATATATATATATATGACACTGTGTTGTATCGCACATTAGTTTCAAATAGTGGCAAAGTAATTATTAAATATTAATGTTGACAAGTAGGCTACAAACTGAAAAAAACATGTCGAGGTGACATTGTTCATTTAAATAGATTGATACTTTTACACAAATTCATTTGTTGTTGTTATTTGATCAAACAACATACAGTCCTATCTATCAAAGTGTCGAAATTTTATCGATTAATATTTTTATGGCAGAAATAAAACTATCTGCGTACCATATTAGGTCCCACACGAGAATAAAGCTATATCAAACCGATATTATATCCTGAAAATTGAAAAATGACTCACGGACACGGGAATCGAACCCATGTCGAGGTGTAATTTTTCAATTTTCAGAATATGATATCTAGATGGAGTATTCCTCACTAAAATGCACAAATAAACAGCATTGGATATTTGATTCACTATATTATATCGCCGTACGTCACAACAGAATCAAGCCTGTCGGTAATTTAAATTAAAGGTGGGAATAAAAGAAATTGTTGGTGGGATGTAGGAGAGAAACGTATTTTTATATAGGTAAATAGCTTATCAAATATTGGGATCAAGAACCATTGTTGTTTAAACACACACATAAATTATTTACGTAATGGGAACATGGAGATGATGGGATATTTTAATTTTAGTTTATGAGTCCATCCATTTCTCAATACTGTTCCTGCTATCATCTGGGAAAATAAATGTCTAGAGTGAAGCGGTCATAGATTGAATCACGACCTCCTAGTATGAACTAAATGTGTGAGCCCCTCACCTATATTTGACGATATGTGGGCGTTGGCCCAAGAAATTTTCTATGGAATTGGTGGAATTCATAATTAAATTGTAAACATAATTAGTAGTCTGTTTGAAGTTTTTTTTTCCATCGCGTCTACTACCGTCTGGACTATTAGTATTTAATTGCTCTAACTGGTTAAGGAGGGAGAAGGTCCAGTTTTGAGAAACTGCACCTACAATGACAGGGAGGGAGAATTAGAAAACATTTAAGAAAAACCCGCCTCAGTCCAAACGGTTCTCTATCATGCCCCGATCTTGCCATCACCGGCAAGTCAGACTGGATGAGTATTGCATTTAGTCCGCATGCTAACCAATGCGGGAATAATTTGAGGCTGCATCTGGGTGTATTTATAGTGTCAACGTTTAGAGTGTTCCTCATGTGATTGATGTAGTCACGTTACCAAAAGTAACAAATAATCATTTGTTGTCAACAATGAACAAAGTTAATATAACTTGGCATCTGTCACAGGGGCAATCGCACAGCATAAATGGCTTGGTGTATGACCTCAGGAAAGTAAATATGAACTTAACCAGAGTTTTAACCAGAAAATGTCAGAGTTTATCAAATGAGGTAAAGGACACTTCACACTTTAATGTTAGTACTCGCTACTAGTCACATAAACACTATCCAAACTAAGGGAAAATGATGAGAAAGTTGAAACTTAAATTGATAAACCTGATCTAGAAATGCAACAAGAAGCCAAAACCTCACCAGAAAATTTACTTCATTTCACTCGATCTGGGTTCGAACTTTTTTTACTTTCTGAATCTAACTTAGCTGTCCCATGAGACTAACGACATGTCATATATTAGAAAATGTAATGTGAAAAACTAATCTTGTTGGAGCAGCTATTTGTATCAAGTGGATCATCTCCCGATGAACTTCCTCCCCTTGTGTGCTTGTGTGTTGCGCGTCCCCACCACGCGTATAAAGAGCGAAGGCTGGATAGTGCTACAACCTGCCGGAGTAATGGTGAAACTGATCCACTCCGAGAAGAGCCGGCCGGCACGATGAAAGCAACTCTCTCCAATCCTTAGAACAACCTTCCAACAATACACGGTCTGTCTCTGCTCTGGTAGAGCCACACGTACGCAACTATATGGGTAAATAGTGAGTCACTACGACAGGACACAATGTATCTTAAAGCTTCCAGGCTATGTTTGCTGGGACCGAGAACACTTTTCATTAATATTCAAGTCACAGAAAGAATTACTTATTTAACTTTATCAGCAAAATATTTACAGAATGTAGTAGGCCCCTACACTTCACCAAACACGTTTCTGAATAAAAGGTTGGAAAACGTTCACAAGTATAACCGATTAAATTTAACGAGAGAATTAGAGATTAAAATCTTGATAGACAAATACATATAATTTTTAAATAATTGTTTTATTTTCCCTGAAGAATATATCAAGTCATTGAATTGATGGGCACGCAGACTAAGCATTACACTCATCTAACTCGGCTTGTCGGTGATAGGGGGAGAGCAGAGTACAAATTCCAGCCAGATTAAATGGGGGTGATTTTTACTAAATAGTTTCTCATACGCACTTTAACAGACGAGAGCAAATTTTCACTAAACTCTACCTTCCTCAGCCCTACCTTATTAGTATGATTAAGTTTGGATAGCCTGGGTGTGTAGTAAGATGCGGTGCAAATAAACGTAAGAAAACCATAATGATATCGCTTTATCTTAGATTTAGTCGTTTTTTAAGTAGAGGCCTACATAATATGTGTGAATGTAAGAAGATAATAAATAAATAAACAAATGCAAGAAGAAAGCGAAGAGAGGGAACAACGACTTGGGTATCATCAACTGAAATGAAATGAGCTTCACTCGCCAAGGGGAGAGTTAAAATAAAACACGAAATCGAAAGAAAATACATTCCTGGTGTTTCAGGTTGTGTTTGAAACCGGATCTCTTGCTGACACTTTTGTGAATAGAAGTGAATATTAAATAATACCAGTGGATCGTAAAATAATGCTAGTTGATTGGAAGATAATGGCAGTGGAAGGTAAAATAACGCCAGAGGATTGCAAAAGAATGACAGTAGATTATAAGAGAATACCAGTAGATAGATAAATAATGCTAGTGGATTGCAAGATAATACCAATGGTTTGGAAAAAAGTGCTAATTCATTGCAAGAGAATGCCAATGGATTATAAAATAATGCTATTTATTTGCAATGGAGTGCCAGTGAATCGCAAAACAATGTTATTTGATTGCAAGATAATTCCAGTGGATTGCAAGAGAGTGCCAGGTGAAAGTAAGAGGATACCAAGTGATAGAAAAAGAGTTTTAGTGGATAGTATGTTTGTTTGATAAATATAGCCGATTGAAGCTTTGTATGAGTTTGCATAAAAGTTGGATTTTTTTTTAGATAGCTTTAATTATATTCTAAGTCATTCAATTTTTATAACTTCAATAGGGAAGGTAGATAGAATGTAAAATGTCATAAATGTAAGTGAACCTTTTTAACATGCACCGCATCTTACTACCTATCCAAGCAACACGCACATTTACACCCATGGGAGGGAAGAGGTTGTTAGAATTTAGAGTAAATATATCCACATTTATGTGTAGGAGGAGTGGAAAACCATTTTGGTAAAGAAACTTTAGTGCAACCACCTGATATTTAAGCCCATACCTTCCTTTCACCTTTATACCAGACAAAACAAGACTGACACTTTAGTTCGTTTCCCCGTGTCCTTATGGGTGCGGTGAACTGATGTGTGTCAATGATTGCGCTCATTTTGTAAAGTCCCATTCCTTAGTTCAGGAAATACAATAGAATTAAACAAATAATGTAATCGTATTAGTAAGATGGATTTTAAAATACAAAGACATTTATTTTATTTTCAACAGCGAAAAAAAAAATGTTTTCGGCATTGATAAATTCTACTATCCTTTAAGGGTGCCAGTTAAAGACATTTTAATATGGCATGGATCCAGTAATGTCCTATCTTGTTTATACCCTAAATCTTCAAGATTCACAATATTATTACTTTTTATTTCAGAAAAAATAATACAAATATATAACTTTGCTCACCATTTCTTAGTGCCCATTTGGGTTGGACACATATATTAAATACGATGATTGATTAGGAATGGGGAAGGCAGAATATTAGATAATATATACTCGCATTTGCGTAGAGGAAGAGAGGATAACAATTTAGTAAATATCACCTCCGTATATTAGACAATGATTTACGCCCCGATTACCCCATCACTGAAAAACAAGTCTAGCACAAGTGACACTTTAGACCATATGATCGACCCCCTTTGACCTGTTTTATAAATATAGGTCTACAATCTACAATTTACAAGTTTTTTTAGCACCACATCTTACTACCCATTCGGGTTATAGGCCTACGCTTAATTACCGATTACGCTAGTAGTTTTAGGGGTTAGGAAGGTTATATTAGGGCCTAATAGGAAGTATACCTGCATTTGCGTGGAAGGAGAGTGGAAAACCATTTAGGAAAAACCACTCCCAGTTCAGCCGATCGAGATTCAAACCTCGATCTCCCCGTCCTCAGCAGTCGAGCTCAACACGACTAGCGCGTTAGCCAACTACGCCACCGAGGCGGGTGAAATATTAGTATATATCATATTTATTCCCCATTGTTACACAAACCATTTAAAATTTATTTTGTGGCAGTTGGGGTTAAATATTCAATATCAGTTATTACAAATTTTGGAAACATAAATACATTTTGTTTGGAGCTTCTGGAATTAGAGATAAGAAATACATTAAAATTATGAAATCAGGTAGATTATATTAATTTTCTTTGTATTTGTGTATCAACATTACTTTAAAGCAATGCGTAATTTATTTTTTCTTGAACTAAGACCGTTGCTGATAATGAACAATAGCTATTAATAATAATAATAATAATAATAATAATAATAATAATAATAATAATAATATTTAGCACCACGTCTTACTACCCGTACGGGTTATACGCTTTAAGTACTAATTACTCTAATGGATTAGGAATTGGGAAGGTTGAATTAGAGGAAGTGAACCCGCATTCACGTGGAGGGAGAGTGGAAAACCATTTAGGAAAAACCACCCCCAGTTCACCCGACCGAGATTCGAACCTCGATCTCCCCGTCCTCAGCAGAGCTATTACTAGTTTGTTCATTTTCCATTAACTCTCTCTATACCGTTCATGCGTTGCCGTATCCTAACCTCAATAAACACATTGTCTACAACCTCTTCGTAAGTCTATACACATATTATATATGTTACATAACATGTGTGTAAGCCTGCATGTGATTTAATCATTAAAATATAATATTGAACTAGCTATGTACAAATAACCCATTAAAATTACACTCGTAAAGTGTTATACCTATGTACACCAAGACTTGTAAAACGTACTCCTTGATTTTAAAGTGCTTGTAATCTACAAGTAGCTTTAAGAAACCAACTTTTAAACTTAATTGTAAAAACACAGTTATTGATTTAAAATTTAGCTTGTTATTACATCTGTTAACTTGTAGCTTTGCGAATTTTTATTTTCACATTTATTACAAGTTACAAGTGAATTGCCCTGTAAATTGTAGACTTTTATTTTTATGAAACAGATCCATGATGTGGGTTGAAAAAAAAACTAGATTTTCAATAAATAGTAGGCTATCCCTTTCCCTTATTATGGCATGTAAAGTCGAACAAAACTACCTCATGATATCATACTTAAGGTACAGCTCACCTAAAAATAGTCATTCATCGTTCTACTTCCCAGATAAGGTGAACTGGATGGTAAAACAACAGGTTCTAGGTTTTTATATTGCACAGCGAATGTCTCTATTTATTGCTATATTCGTATCCAGATTTATATGTACTATTTATAAGACGAGTTGTGTAGCTGTAACCAAATCGAAAATGAAATCAATAGCCGTTTTATCTCTTAAAAAGCATCCACTGTATAATATAATATAATATGTTCAAAGAAATTAGCTTTAAATAAATATAGTGCTCATTTCGGCGGAAGATATTTGATCAATACGCAGCGTTTTAACATTGTTTGATTACATTTTGTTGAACTCTTCCATTTATTTTAGCTAAACTACTATTTTTGGAGTAAAAATATATTTTTTCAGAGCAACACAAAATATAACCTTAATTTCTATAAATAATTGTAATCAAATTATATGTAAAAGTAAACTAATTTTAATAATCGTATTCATTTTCTTTTGCTATAATATATGCATTCAGTCTAACATCACATCATAACTTTATTACGAAATTTGAAAGCAACTTTGTGCACAAGGTTTATGGTACAGTTGGTGACACCTGGCAAAAGCTACTCTAAATACATCGTACCCACCTTAGTTTGAACCAAATTCAGACAACCGGAACAATACACATTTCACATTTTTTTTTATCTTTTACTTATCACCATCCATTCAATTTATACTTTACCTACTTACTTACTCTATGTCATTAGGAACTCGAAGGTTCATTGCCGCACTTCCAAAAGTACGCCAACTATCCCTATCTTGAGATAGTTATACCCAATCCACCTCATTAAACCCTACCCATTTCAGTACCACTGTAGTGTTATCCTCCCATCTGTTCTAGGTCTTCCCAATCGTCTCTTCCCGTTGGGTTTGCCAGCCAATACCCTGAATACGGCTCTGGATTCTCCCAATAGTGTTATGCCTGTGTACATTAATTTTATATGTTGTAGGAATAAAGCAAGTAGAATTTAGAGGAAATTTACTCGCACTAGTGTGGAGGAAAAATGGAAAATTTTTTTAATAATAATGAACTCAGAATACCTAGCCAGGATTCAAACCCCAACCTCTCTGTTAACGTTATACCAAATTAAGTGAACTTTACACTTAGCCAACGTGTGACCGCTAATGCAAGACCCAAGTGTACTCGTAAAATATCGTCTAAGGAACTTTAACGATCATGCCAATGGTCTATTTGTACAATCTTATTTAAAAAATAAAAACCACTATTCCTATCATGTTTGGATGCCAAAAAATAATATAGTATATATATGGTCGTGTCCAAATAATATTTCTGTATATCCACTTAAATAATCTATATTATTATTATTATTATTAGCACCGCGTCTTACTACCCGTTCGGGTTATACGCACTTACGCTAATGTGTAATGGTAGGGTGATTGTGAGATGAAATGAAGGACCTACAGTTTAACGTGGAATCCGAACCACGGTAGAGGCCTGGCATAATAATCTATAGTATGAAAAGAAAATGTTTAGCAAACAATATATTTAAAAAAAACTTCAAATATTGTTAAAACTACACACAAAAAAAACCTTGTATAAACTCCTCCCATTTAACCTAGTAGCATATTAATAAAAGTTGGAGGAAGTTTGATAAATATTGATCTGAACAAATATCATACAAACAGCCTGTGTACATATTTTAATTTTATAACTTATTTTCGATATACTTTTTGTATTATTGTGCTTTATAATATATCCCCTTGGAGTGTTAATAAAAAAAACTACCGAAAATATATTTTTGTATGTATGTGTGACACACGTTTCGTGGTAGATCTAGGCTTAACGTAACTTAAAGTAACTCATCTGATGACAAAGAAAATAAATGTGAATTTCAGGTTCATGAGGATAAAGCCTTTTTGGCTGAGTTGATGGGTATTGAACCACGTCCTGCCAAGTAAGATCAAAGGGTGTAGGCCACGATATAAACTTACCTGACACTAGCACTTTTATCCACGATCAGATTCCTATTATAGCTGCCGAACAAACTTTCCCGTGGCTAAGTGGTATAGGGGTCAACCACAAGTCAGCGGACCCTAGTTTAATAGTGGCCGATAAGGTCCTTGCTATACAAATTTGCTAGTCAGGCATTCAGACCAAGTGTATATAGCATACTTTTATTTATTAAGTTAGTTTGTAGGTCGTGCATTAATGAAACAATTTTTTTTTGTTTCATTTCATTACCCAACACAAAATCTCGAGTCTAATTTCCTCAGTTCCTACTTCTGGAGATTTTACATGATCTAGATGGTCTAGACTAGAAGAAACGCGTTCTGAAATACATAGGTTGAAATCATCTCAGGGTCATCTTGACGGGGAGTGAGAACAGCCAATAAATAGTACGAATATAACATATCGTGTAACGTCTTTACTTACTTACTCCCTCTATAGAAATAGTAGCCCGAAAGTTCATCGCCACATTTAAATAAAATGTTCACGATCTCTCTATCTTGAGCTAGTTCTATCCAGCCCACCTTATTACACCCTATCTCTATCTTGAGCTAGTTCTATCCAGCCCACCTCATTACACCCTATCTCTATCTTGAGCTAGTTCTATCCAAGCCCACCTTATTACACCCTATCTCTATCTTGAGCTAGTTCTATCCAACCCACCTCATCACACCCTAGTTCTTTCAGGTCTCTTCTAAGTTATCCTCTCGTCTGCGTCTAGGTCTTCATGCTGGTCTCTTCCCGATGGGTTTAACAGCCAATATCTTGACGTCATTAGGATTAGATAATAAAATTTGTTTCAATATAGCCAGCCAATGTGTAATTTCTAAACGGAATTTAGAAATAAAGACAAGGGTTGAGAGCCAATTTGAAGAGTCAAGGCTTGAACCCCAGTCGAGTGAACTGGCGATAATTTCAAACTTTCATTTATCGAGGTGGCCTTTGTCATTATTTATCTACGTAAATACGGGTGGTTTTAGAAAGCAATGCTTATTTTATTAAATCGTTAATCATCAACTTTGTGTTAAATGTGAAGATAAATTAAAAAAATTATACCAAAGAAAACGATTCAGCAGCCAATCTCCTATCCATTAATTTATAGCCGCAATATAAATTATCGAAATATTATCGAGAATTAAACATGTTTGTCCGTTTATAAAACAGTAAATTCAAGTCCATAGTATTATCAAGCAGTCGTTCTACTCACTCAGCTAAGTATTTATCAAGTACTCATTTAACCACCCTTATTTTTGCATTAGAGTCGTAAATACCTTTTATAGCTTGTGTTCAGTCGGAGCGTAGGTAGAGTTCTCGTGCGTCAGGTCCGAGTTTAGGTTGATACCTCATGTGTCAGGTCTAAGCGTAAATTGATAATTCGTGTTTTAGGTCTGAGATTAGGTTGATATCTCGTGTGCTGGTTCTGAGTGTAGGTTGATAATTGATGTGTCAGATCTGAGTGTAAGTTGGTTTTTCTTGGGTCGGATCTGAATGAAGGTTGCTAATTCTTGTGTCGGATCTGAGTGTAGGTTGATACTTTGTAAGAAGTGACTGAGTGTAAGTTGTTACTTTGTGTGTTGGTTATAAATGTGGATTATTATTTAGTGTTTTGGGTCTGAGTGAAGGTTGTTTCTTTATCTTCTAAGTTTGAGTGTATACTGTTACTTTACATGTCGGATTTTATTTTATGTTGTTTATTTGTCTGTCGGGTATAAGAGTAGGTGATATCTACCTTACATACTTTGAATAATAATAATAATAATAATAATAATAATAATAATAATTATAATAATAATAAGCACCACGTCTTACTACCCGTTCGGGTTATACGCTTTAAGTACTAATTACTCTAATGGATTAGGAATTGGGAAGGTTGGATTAGAGGAAGTGAGCCCGCATTTGCGTGGAGGGAGAGTGGAAAACCATTTAGGAAAAATCACCCCCAGTTCACCCGACCGAGGTTCAAACCTTGATCTCCCCGTCCTCAGCAGTCGGGCTCAACATGACAAGCGCGTTAGCCAACTACGCCACCGAGGCGGGTGCACATACTTTGAGTTTACGCGTGTAGGCTGTTGAGAATTTCGTAATGTTCCAAGAAAACCAGATCATCTTTATTTTGTGCTACCTATCTAAATAATTTGTAATCAAATTTAACTCATTTGAACGCTTTATTCATCCATCTCATGTAATATATATAAACCACAACACCAATTGCACCTTTATCTCATATGGCTTGGACTAAATATTTTCTTTTAAAATCCAATAGAATTGATGTTTTACGAATATTCTGTTTTCAACAACGTGATCAATGTTGTAGTCTCTTATTGAGTGTAGAATACTCGCAGTTTGTCTTACATGATCGCCAAATCAACTTAATCCCAAAGAGCATTACATAATATATTTTAATCTAAAAACCAAAGAGAAAGTACACCTTCTGTTGGTTATTTTGTGTTCATATTAATAGGCCAATCATGTTTATTTAACATAATAAATATTAATTATATGCAACTTTAAATATATTTATTTTATTTGATCTTAAATTTACATACTTAATATTTATATAAATAGATGAATTCTCCTATTAACTGGCAGCTTAAACTTCAGAGAATATAAGGAAATAATCAAATAAAATCTTATCTACATCTGTGTGATAACCATGTAAATTAAAGACAAAGGAGCTTTGGAAAGGAGCTTCAGGATGGCTGAAGATATGCAACGAAAGAGTTGTTTTATTATTATTTAGTATTTGACCTATACTAAGACCACAACGCCTTGGGCTGCTTATCTGCTGGTATGGGTTAACTCAAAATCCAGAAATCTAATTCTTTGTTATCTTCTCATATAAACCTAAGAGTATGAAATTAAACGCTTATTTGTAATATATACTTTTGTGAGCCTGACACATTTGACAGCTTGACCACTATTTCAGTTAACCAACAAAAAATTGTTACATTTGGCATAGATTTACGTGCTGGAGCTAATAATTAGGGCGTACGTGCATATAAGATTTATTGTATTTACTATTACATTATATTGTGAGTTTGATGCCTACGGGAGAAGGGGACGCGAGAAAAGGTCAGTAATTTTGCATTTTAAAAAAAATCAAAACGTTTGTTTGGTAAAATAAATAAAACAATTCTATAGTAGAAACAAAGACTAATTTTCTTCACGTGGTGACATCAACAGTTCTTGAACATTGGTAAATGGTGTTCTAAAATGTAATGATAATTTTTTTCCCTTCGTATAAAAAGTTTCTCATTTAACGCCGCAAAGTTCATGACAAATATATAATAACCGTTAATATCACCATGTTAATTGAACTAAACTATATTTCTACTGGAAAATATTTTATTAATTTTGGCTAAACAAATTATTTTTGCTATAAAATCTCTAATAACACTGAACTTTTCTTGCATCTCCTTCTACCCCACTTTAAATCAGATTATGGAGATATGTGGATATTTCCAAAACCAGGAAACATAGAAAGGAAATAAGGGAAACTCAAGACTGTTACAAAGGTACTTTTTTATTTTCTATATATATCCCTAGCCTTACTCCTAAGAATGCGTGACTATGGCCTAAACCGAGCAAAATAGCAAACTGAAGCTTGGAATAGGCTTGCCAAATCAAAGAAACCTAGGGTGTTAGTTTATATTGTTTAACTATTATATACATTATTAAACTCTGAATTTAGTTGGCTTGAATGTGGCGAACATCCGGGTACAATGAATCTAAATAATTTGTTCAAATACACCTACATTTCAATATATCTTTTATGTTAAAAATTGCGTTTATTATGAACCATCAACCTCAGTTTTAGTGAATATAAAAACGAAAATAGCTAAGAAAAAATATCATTACAGCACTGTTACTTTTTATTTTATAATCAATATTTGAAAAAATGGGATGAAAGGGTGTCTAAAAAAATTCTAGCTGTATAAGAAAATTGGATTATTCTAATCATGTAGGTATAGAAACAACCACAAATGATCAAACATTAATGAAAATTTCAACATTTAAAACTGTGTCCAGAAAATAGGGGGGGGGGNTAACATTTTCAAAAACAATCATAAAAAACAGTTTTTTTTATCAAAAAATTAAAATTTTGCAGGTAATTATAATTACCTATTATTTCATTTATACTCTTTATTAAACTATGATGCCCATTTTTACAATATGATTTTGTAATAATGAATATAATTTATTTTCTATTATCTATGATCGCTCTTAGGCCAATATTGCGTTTTCTATGGATTATATTCATTTATTCACTCAGTTTTTGGGCTGATCAATCTTTCGTTTCAAATATTCTTTTTAAAATTTACTGGAAGATATATTTGTTTCAGGATTGACATGGTTATCTTGATATTACAAATGAATAAATTATATAATGAGTGCAGCCAGATGTAGAACATCCTAATTTGATATAGTTTTGATATAAATTATTCAAACACTTCTTAATATCCTATAAATTAAAAATATAAATAATTAAAATTGTATAGGGTTGATTCAAAATATCGGATTGAATTAGGCCAGAAATGTTGAAAATGAGTAATTCCTTTTATATAATATAAACTCTTACTATGTAACTTTAATATGTTTTAACTCTTTAACAACCATTTATGCTGTGTCACTCTTATCTCTTTTTTTTTACTGAAACTAACAGGTAAGAATTCAAAATAGTGCGTGTAAGGAAGTTATAACTTCTTCAGAAGAAATGTCAGCTTTTAAAACACGTTAGGAATATATCTCTATTTTGATGTTGTGTATTAATCAGTCAACTTTCGCATTTTGTTAATAAATACAAACCAATAAGGGTTTAATATTTAAAAATAGTTTAAGGTATGGTTACTTTTCCCTGTTACTAATCTTATATACTAAAAATAACAAAATGACACAACAGATTCCCCGTGCGAAGAACGGGTAAACCAGCTAACGTTTATTATATAAGATTCGTATTTCGATGGATGAACAATTGAGTGTACCGGAAGTAGTTTTTCTTCTGGGCTCTATTATTAATGTTTTATCCTCCCTTTTCCATGTTAATTTGAATACACTTCCACTAAGCTATCTTTCATATCCATCCCCTAGAATATGTCAGCATCAACCTCTGTTTGAACGGATTGATAAGATACTATCTAGGGGTTTCATGCATTGTTTATAAAAAATATTTATTTAGCTAGATTTGCTTTAAGCTATATCTTCAAATCGAACTCATAAAAGATCTATATTTGTTTTAAAACGTGTACGGCTGTTGTCAATAAATATTAATAATTACAAATCTAGGGAATAACCCCAATCACAGAGTTAAAAAATTTGCATGCATCGCAAATATCTTAACAAATATCGAAACAAGCTTTAAAACAAATACAAATCAATTTAAAATATACCGTCTAATTTGTTCATTTAATTCAGTTCAATGGGATGGACGGAAAAAAAACTGTTGTGATAATTTGTTTCTTTTCAATTAAGGGCAACGTTTGGGAAACAAATAGCTAATATGCGTTAAACACGACTTTTCTTTTACGTAATTGACTTTTTTTTCCACACCCCCATTCCATACTATCCCCTGTACCTCTGGGCACCAAAAATCCCCAGCCCCCTTATCCCCTTTATATCCCCCAACCCCTCATCACCCATTCCAACTGATGCTCCCCGAATGCGCGTATGGTGTCAGTGCACGTCGGTTAGGTTGAGAATGGCATGTCCATCGCCACCTAGACCCGGCATTAGCCAATAGCCGATGCTTGTTTGAGGATATATAAAGCTATTGTTAACATGAACCAAGTGAACCAACTGATACAAAAACTTTGTATTGTAATTTGGACTGTCTCCCCTTCGCTTGCCACTTATTGGGTATGCGTTCTCTAGTAGGACTATACTCTGTGTTCCTTTACTCATTAGGAGTCAGTTAACAAGGTGTCGCTAGCAAACGCTACACCACTTTTGGCAAATCAACAGTTTTTATCGTATTTTATTTAGTTGTGATATTATGTGGAACTACACATTCACTGTCATATAGGAATAACCAAAATTTAACTTTAGCATTTTTCTATAGCGGCAAATAAATTCATATAAAAAAGTTATCAAATTTATCAATTTAATATGTCTTGAACACTTTTGATTTAGATTTGTTCATTATTTTATTATTCATATCTAACCTAAATAGAAATAACATTACTAAATAGGTTGGTAGAAATATCTTCAAGCTATATTTATAATTAGAACTTTCCAGATGAGATAATATATTAAATATTATTGAGAAATATTATATTTTAAATGTGCTTTAACGAGGCCTAAAATGTATCAAATGAAGTTAAATGATTGTAAAATTAAAACATATATATAAAATGCTTTTAAAGACTTTCATGACCAAAATAAAATTAGAGTTTAAATTTCTCATATTATTTAAATATGGTGGAGTTCTCTTTATAGGCCTATATTATATAGAATTTATCTCAAACAATTCACTGGCAATGATAAACAATGTTTATATTCTAGTGCGTTTTGGGTTTTTTTTGTAATCGCGTTTTACTACCTTTCGGAATGTAGGCATATAAACTAATTACACTAAAGTGTTAGGGTTGAAGAAGGTTTAATGCATACGAAGTGTTCCCGTATTTGCGTGGAAGAAAAGTGAGAAACCATTTAGGAAAAACCACCCTCCATACACCATACCGGGATTCGATCCCCAAACTTTCCATCGGCTTATAGAAAACGTATGATGGTTGAATAATTATGTATCTCAGTTGTTTCACTCCTACTCTCCTAGTCTCTCCTTCAACATTAAAGTAAATAAATATTTTCAATACGAAAAAATGTATTGAATTAATTTCAGTACGCTATTAACATTTCTTTCCAAGGAAATACGATATTTATTATGAAGAATAAGGACAATATTTTGTATAAAAAATGTAATATTAAACTCATTAAATTGATTCGGTTGAAAATATTAAACCCACGACTTAATGTCGTCCCAGTAGATTTAACTTTTAGGTTAATGTTAAGAAATGAATTACATATTTACAGCAAGACATTTACCGACATCTGTCATTAACTTGCTAGAGGACAAGTGATCTAATAACAAACTGTTTAAAGTATAAGGTAAAAAATGGTATTTATTTTTCTACAAGTGAAGAAATTCAAAGCATGATCTTGCCTTTCCTTTCACCACTATTCCATAATAGTCTTAACCCCCATTTTTAGATTTGGTTATTAGACTGTTGCAAAGCGTACGACTCTGTGAACCAATTATTTATGTCAACTTTCTCATCTTGCGTGGCAAAATATAATCATATCATGAAAAAGATAGAGGTGTCACCAAAATAAACAACACAAGTACAATAACGCTCTTATAATCGAAATGTTGAAACAATAAATTCATTTATTTGAGCAAGTGTGAAATGTATACAGGTTTAAAAACAGATGTCTTATATGATTTTGGATGTTAATACTCATCGAATATCTAAGCGCCTATTCAGTATATATCGTTTATCGAAATACGATGCCAATTACCCGTCTTTTTTTACATTCAAGATTTGTTTCATGTTTTAATTTATAGGCTTAAGGACTCCAAGTAATTTCATTATAATATTGTATGTTTTATTTATACTCTGTTTATCGTTATTAAACTTAAATCGAAAAAAAAAATGAAATCAACCTTTATGAAATACTACATATATATTAGAGTAGGTTGAATAGCTTTTATAATTTATATTTAAAAAATAAAAGTTCACACATAATCTTTGACACTTATCTTGTTGTATGTGAGAATTAGTTTGAGTCCAATTTTATATGAAAAAGTTTTCTAAAAATGATCCTAATACATGATTAATATGATAGTACTAATAATAACAACTTTGGCAATTAATTTTTTTAGTATGGGCCAACAACTTTGGTGAGGCAGTGTTTGTTTGCGGATTTATGCAAGACGTGCGGTTGTCTTGCGCAAAACCGACAAGAAACAATGACTATAATCGAGATCTGAGCCTACCTCATTCTCTCACTTCACCTACAGACAGCCCTAATTATTTTCACTGAACAATAATTGTTCCGAGTGAAATGTAAGAAAAACGCCACAAAAGAATAAATACAGTTTCCTACGTAGGGTTACGAAATTAACACGATAAATTGCGTCAAATGGAGCTTTGTTGTAATCTCTAATTTTTATTTCATTCTTTCTCTCACTAGCATGGAATTATAAAGGGTTTTGTCATGTAGAGACCATATGTTGTTAATTTGATTCACCGAAGAGTATCCTATATATATAATATCCTATAATATATTCCAATTTGTTGATTACTAATCGTATAGTCTAAGGCTGTGGCTGACGGAAAACCTGGGTTCTAATCCTGGTCAGATATATACATTTTAGGTCTTTCTAAACCTGTTTCAGACTATTCCTCCACTCGAATTTGGGTACATTTTTTCTATCTTGAGCTTTCTCACCCATACCTATTTTGTGTAGATATGATAATAGCCCAAACGGATATTGGAATGTGGTGCGAAAATAAATATAACTATATGAACATATGGTTTAAATGTAGCCTATTGTACTTTCTTCTGTTAGAAAAATTGGAAAGAGTGATAAGAATAGTATTTGTGTTTTTGTTAGACATTTTAGTGTTAGGGGAATAGTTCTGTTCAATTTGTGTCAGTTTGTTTTTAAATAATATATTGAGTTAACTTTTACCATTAAGTGTTAGCAAAAAAACAAACCCCAAAAAAGTAATAAGGATTTGCATTGAACCTCATACCTACTAATTAATAGAGGTGAGTTGTGTATAAATACATATCTATTAGATTGTGATTAACATTATTATTATTATTATTATTATTATTATAAAATTGGCGGGTATATTTAAAATGAAAATATAGAAGCAATGAATAGATGTGGGATATGCCACCTTGTAGGTTTAAAATGATTAGCTTTTGAATGAAAAATGTATTTCATACAACAACTTTCAAGATGTGTTTTCCAGTGTTTTCAACAAGGTCAAACTGATATTAAATTCACCATCTTCAAAGTAAAATATAATGTTTAACATGACAATTTAGTTTTGAGAATTTAATTGTTGATCAGCTATTAGTAAATAGTATATAATTGATCTTGAAATATATCCAATGAGATAATAAAATATGACATTTAAATGTTTCTAGAATTATAGTTCAACCAATCACTAAATCGCTATTTGAACTTTGAAATAAATAATATTTTAATTACTGTGCCTTGCATTCAAAACGGCTTGAATTAAGTACGCGACATGAAATAATACAAGGTTTTTCACACAAAAAAGTCACTGTGGAAGATGGACACAACTCAGACACAGCGCAATGCGTCTCTAGCACCTGAAGTAAGATTTGCCACAACGAAATAATTTTTGTCTTAGCCTATGGAGGATAATAATTGGTCACAGCGCATTTGTATCTAGCTCATTAACTAAAGTTGGCCACAGCGCATTGCTGTTTGTCTCTAGCCCATGAAGTAAAGTTGTTCAGAGCACATTGCTGTTTGTCTCTAGCCCATGAAGTAAAGTTGGCCACAGAGCATTGCTGTTTGTCTCTAGCTCATGAAGTGAAGTTCGCCACAACGTGATACTGTTTGTCTCTAGATCATTAAGTAAAGTTTGTCAAAATGGAATACTGTTTGTCTCTACCACATAGAGTATAATTGGTCACAGCGCATTTGTCTCTAGCCCATAAAGTAAAATTGGCCACAACGTAATACTCTTTGTCTCTATCTCATAAAGTAAAGTTTGCTACAACGCATTGCTGTTTGTATCCAGCCCATAAAGTAAATTGGCCACAACGTTATACTGTTTGTCTCTAGCCCATTAAGTAAAGTTGGCCACAGCACATTGTTGTTTGTTTCTAGCACATGAAGTAAAGTTGGCTACAACGTAATACTGTTTGTCTTTAGCTTATAAGTATGTCATGACACAATGATACTGGTTTCTATTTCCTTAAATAAAATTGGCCACAACGTAGGCTTAATACTGTTCGTCTCTAGCTCATTAGGTAAAGTCAGCCACAGCGCATTGCTGTTCGTTTCTAGCTCATGAAGTAAAGTTGGCCACAACGCAGTTCTGTTTGTCTCTAGATTATGAAGTAAAGTTGGCCAGAGCACAATGCTGTTTGTCTCTAGATTATGAGTTTGTCATGATGCAATAATACTGGTTTCTATTTCCTAAATTAAAATTTGCCACACCGTAGGCTTAATACTGTTCGTCTCTAGCTCATTAAGTAAAGTCAGCCACACCGCATTGCTGTTCGTTTCTAGCTCATGAATTAAAGTTGGCCACAACGTTATACTGTTCGTTTCTAGCTCATGAATTAAAGTTGGCCACAACGTAATACTGTTCGTCTCTAGCTTATGAATTAAAGTTGGCCACAACGCAGTACAGTTTGTATCTAGCTTAGCTTATGAAGTAAAGTTGGCCAGAATACAATGCTGTTTGTCTCTAGCTTATGAAATAGAGTTGGCCACAACGTAATACTGTTTGTCTCTAACTCATGTAGTAAAGTTGGTCACAACGCAAGGATGTTTGTCTATAACTCCTAAAGTAGGTTTGTCTCAACGCAATACTGTTTATTCTCTAGCTCCAGAAGAAGAGTTGGCTATAACGCAGTGCTGTTTATCTCTAGATCCTGAAGTGAGGCTGGCTATAACGCTATGCTGTTTATCTCTAGATCCTGAAGTGAGGCTGGCTATAACGCTATGCTGATTATCTCTAGATCCTGAAGTGAGGCTGGCTATAACGCTATGCTGTTTGTCTTTAGCTCCTGAAGTAAAATTTGCCACCACGTAATATTGTTTATTCTTTAGTTCTAGAAGTAGATTTGGCCACAACGCAATGTTTGTTTGTCTCTAACACATGGAGTAGACTGTTGGTAGTTTTAAAATTCAAATAAAAATAATTTATTAAGCTATTGGACAAATAAATTTGTAAATATATAATAGTCATTTTTATGACTGACCGTTTCTTTATTTCTAGATTGGGTTTCAAATATTCAAAAAGATTTTAAAGAATTTTTTATAAGATAAACACCAGAAAAGATAACTAAAACTTTTAGAGTAAACATTTTACTTTTAGTAAAATATCATTTTACTTTGAAAATGTTGTAAAAATACTCAAATGGTTTATCAAATATGTTAATTCAATATTTGTATCTTAAAAAAATAAAATTTAATCAACATTTTAACTGCAATGGATCTTGTGCCACATAAGTTTATACAAGTCCAAATGCAGGGGGAGGACATTTAAAAAATTAGAAATGTAGCTTATTTGCTTTCAAAGTGCATATCTTCACAACTATCCTATCTTTGACTAGTTCATCGTAAGATTTTGATTAATAACAATATTTTAGGAAGGCCTATGATTGAAAACGCCAAATCTATAAATACTTTTAACAACCAAAGATGACACCTCAACTTTTTTTTTAAATAAGTTAACAATGAAAAATACCTTGTAACTGGACTTGTTTGGGTCAAATTTCAGCGTCACTAACTATTCATTAAAAGATGATGACATATCAACAATCAAATGCAAGCCCACATATTTGTTTAGCTACCATAGCGAACAATATCTAACAATAATATACTAAGATATAAAAAGCTAACTTGGCACAAGCTTTTAATAAATATATAGTGTGACAAATGCATACTTTCAAATCGATACTATACAATTTTAAAAATGATTACACATAGCTGACAATAGATTAAACATATTCAAACGTTCGGTATGCAGGCTAAATCTTCAAATATTTATTTACGCAATTGTTTTTAAAGTTGTCTTGAGCAAACAAGAACTAGTGTCACAATAATAAACACTACTTTGATACTAATACATATTCAAAAGTTTAATAAGGAGACAAATGGTCTAGTTATACGAATATTATTTTTCTATTCCAAATTTGATATTTTATTTAGGTGAAACAAATTAAATAATTTCCAAGAAAATATCCAACCTTTATATTGAAGAGTCAAAGAATCGTAGTCGTTTGCTATCGTCTGACCAATGATCCGATCTCATGATAGACACGTTACTTTTTACGATATAAGGCCTCCAAACCTGAGCTATTTTAAATGGTATGGATTTAAGTGAAAACCTCTCCTATAGAAAACGCCTACCAGTCACCTTTGTTCCATTTAATTTCAATCCTTCTCTCTTCCTAAACCCTCACCCAACCCCTTAAAATGTCCGCATTTCACCCTCCTTCGTCGCATCCTAGGTACCATCCCAACCGACCGTGCCCAAGAATACCAATTAGAGCATCCGAATTCCTCAACAGCTAATGGCTGTAGTGTGGTGTTGATTTATTCCCTTAGGACTGAGATCACTTGGTGGATTCGTGACATTTGTATCATGACGCAACTTGCCGACAGATAAAGAACTAATAGAGGGAAATCATTTCATCTATTGGAAATCAAGAGATAATACCAATGTATTTTGTTTTAAATGTCTAAAAATTAATAGAAATTAATGTCAGTACGTACATGATAGACGGCCAAATGAACGTTGTTTACACAATAACTGTATCATTGGTAGTCTATATATTATAATGAAACTAAGTAAGAGCATTCATATTGATCTAATTAATAAAAGAATTTAAAAAAATAATCATGAACATGTTCACTGTAAAAAGTACAAAAGTCATTCAAAAATACCGGCATAGCTAAAGAGCCTGAATCTAATTGTTATGTATAAGCTTACACATAAAATAAATAACATTTTACGGTTATGTGAGTAGTTAAAAATATACAGCTGTGTTGCCACTAACCCTGTAAATGAATGTATAGTCGTCAAATAGACTAGAAAGAAAGATTTGATTTTGATTTTTTAGCAACGCGTCTTACTACCCATTCGAGATATACGATAATTTAAATTTCTGCTCGCTCATTTAATGAAAAGGTGGTCGGTAAAAATAAGCAGTCAGTTTTAACTGACCGATAACGTGGTTCAATACTCCAAATATATGGTTTCTGAATCAGAGCATAGATAATTAATAGTCTTGAATAGTAATTACGTGTATGTTTGCGTAGTATTGTACCACGACTTTAGTTGGGTTCATTTTCTAAATAATCTAAATAATTCCTACATATAGTTTAGGCAATATTTATCTTTATCTATAAGCACTCCATCTAAATACTTTTAACACGCGATGCTACTTTAAGACACTCGGTATTTTGGACATCCATCTCAACCTTAGATTTCATTAAACTAGAATCGAATATAAAATATATATATATATCTGGTCCCTCAAAATGGTTTTCAGAGATGATACAATTGATAAAATGTAGTTTGCACTTCGAAACACTTGTCTTCTCATCGCACAAACTATATCTTAAGTCACCGAGACGATGTCTTTTAATTTTTTTTTTTTCTGTTAAATGTATTAGGAATGTATATCAACTTTATTACACCTATGATAAATTTGAATGAAATACAGCGCCTATTCGGGTCAAAGTCACATCAAAAGGACTCTGCCACTGTCTAAGATTATCCTTTCAGCGGCATCCCCTGACGTCCATCTAACAAATAAAGTCCAACTACGTATCAATTATATACACTGTATTTGGAATAATAAAGAACACAAATATCGCATTTCACCCAAAACGCAATTTTAAAATCAATTGAAAATATGATAAGGATTTTTTCCCCCTGAGATACAAAATACAACTGGCATTAACAACGTTTTCTTAATAAATCTAAAATATTATCCGCTATTAATTTATGTACGCTTCCAAAAGATAATCAACCAATAGTCGAATTTGTCTCGATATCAAGTGAAAAGGTATATTTAAATGTGTCTTACCTGTTGCCAGAATTGTGCTAGTAAGTAGATTCTCTCCTTCTTGAAAAGCCAGTCCATGGACTGCATAGCCTGGATATCCATCCTCTGTATAAAGCGCTGTGGTAGGCTGGAAGACGGCTCAGGAATTTCGAGTAGTCTTTAGTAGTTCTCAGTCATCTGGCAACGAAAAATTAGATTTAGTTGGATTCTAGCATGTACGACAATATACCAAATAAAAACATCTTTTCTTGCGAACAACATTTATACTTTTCTCATATTTTATTTGTATTATATTATGTCTCAAAATGTGTATATTCAGATCATATGGATTAAGATATGAACATGAGAAATAATTTTTGAAACCTTTGTTGCTGTCAGATACTGCTATTCTTACAAGAACTCTAATACATATAGATATTAAAACAACATTATAGAAGAGAAAAAGGGTTTACGATTTATTCTATGGTTGTATCTTGACAGTAAGATATGTTTTAATCCTACCAATTTCAAACCGATTTAATTCATTAAAACATTTTGCTTTACTAGAACTTATTGATATGTTGGAATTTTACAATAAATCATCATAGTTTATAAAAGCATATCCATTATCAATTTCGGTATTGTAGCTGGGAGATATTCCTGACATGGATGAACATTTTGACATGTGGAATCATGGTTATAGATAAATAAATTATTATTTAATTTGTCATAGGAATTTTAGGGTAGGTATTTTTTAAACAAGACATCTAGAAGATTTAATGCATCCAAATTAGTGTAACGTATGGTAGAACTTAATTTCGATCAAATTTGTATATATTTCTCTAGGAAAAATCAACCCACTATCTATCACCTACTTGAATCAATTATCTATACTTAAATGTCACTCTTATTTATAAACATACGTAGATTGATTTGAACAAAAATGAAATGCAATACTAAATAGGTTTCGATGGTCATAACTTATTTATATGGTTGTTTACCCAGCTTCTATTAATAGCATGGCCTTACCAACTATTACATTATATTTATATTTTTAAGATATAATAATATATAAATATAATATATAATATAATATAAATATAATATACAAATTACATAGAAGTTTTAATAAAATGAAAATAAGACAGTTGACTACTGTGAAGTAAGTGACCCTGAGATTTGTCAATTTGGTTTGTATTAAAAAAAAGGTACCATTTTCAGCAAAATTAGGTTTAATATAATAATTATATTTTATGAATTTTTTAATTTTTTTTTAGTTTATTGAAGTAAAGTTTGGGTGGTTTTCAAATTAAGGGGAGTATATAATAAAATAAATTCTCAATATTTCTACGTTTCCTTATAATGATAGTGTTTTTGATGAAAAAATTCCCTTTAATCATAAATATGAGTTTTATTAAAATAGGGTCAATACCTTTAATTATGTTGCTAAGTGATGCGGGGCCTCTACGTAGATGTAGGCATGGAGGCACAAGACTAGTAATTAATCTTCTATTTTTTTTTATGAAATGTCAATTTTTTATTTAAAGTTTCTTTTTCGCATTGTTTTTTTAAATATGTTATTAAAAATTGGAATAACCTGTTGAGTTCAATATTTTTCACTCCCTTTTACAACTTCTTGATCGGACTTTGTCCCAAAATTGTTTCTTTTGAAAACCCACTGATCTCTAAACATCATGAGACAGGGGAAACGGGAGAAAAATGTATTCTTCTTTTAAACCGAAACAACTGCACTTCTACAAAACAAATAGAGAGAGGTAAATCTGTGATTCACTTTCAATTATGACTCCTAGAACAGTTTCTAGAAAAAAGTGCCACCCATGAAATACAATGCATTATACGAAAAATAATGTAATATTTTAGTCTTGTGAGGGGTATAACAACAATGCAGAGTTCAATTTGTTTTAAGAAAAAACGATAAAATTGTAATAACGTACGCTATTTAAAATACATTACTTTTTTCCTTACGTATTTAAGAAATTTCACATAAAAATGCCAACATTAGCTTAAGCTTGCACGACACCATATGTTTAGTTTCGAACAATGCTTTTTTTATGTCGCACTATTAGTTTTTGTTGATATTTAGTCTGATGATATTTAAGAAATAATTAAAATAGCAAAAGCCAAACAAATAATATTGCATAGCAGCCAGTTCATAAAAGGTATTAAAAACACTCGCTAAATTACAAATATATAATTTTTGAAATGTAGAGCGATATAGGCTACCTTGAACGTTTGAATGTATGCTTAAATGTTTCAGTGTCAAGTCTCTCCAGAGTTCTTGTAAGGAAGATGATCATAACAATGCCAACGTAAACTGATCAGATATAATCTAGTGCACTTTATTATAAACTAACAGCTGCACTAAAGACAAACCGTTCTTAAGTAACTTCCTAAGTCACACACGAAAAATAAAAATTATTAAAAATTAAGTATAAACTAACTCGTCCAGACTGGAACCTTAAATTCTCCAAATGATAAACTCTTGAAGTATTCTTTCACAAACTAGCGGATGCGGTTTCTTGATTCGTTATCTCGAGATTATTTTGACCGCGAGACAAAGTGAAGCGGCAATTGGACCAATTCCGAGTGCCTGGAAGATGTCCTACGACGACAAAGACAATGTATCGTAGGATGGCGAAGGTTTCCGTTGAGGAATCCGTCCAAGAAAGTGTCTGCTCACGCTGGAGTTGACAGTTGTCGAGGACTGTCCGCTGTCTTGGTGGTGGTCGGCGATGTGGATGACCGGCTCCATCGTATCATCTAAATGAGGACCGAACCAAGTGCCCTTGGATTGAAAATCAATCAATCTACGAAGGTCATCGTTGTGTCTTTACCAAGGTACGTTTCAACGCCCTGGACTTCCTACTGGAAGGAAGTTGTGGGTGTCGTGATCACGTGACGAGAGACCACGTGGACCAACTGTCGGACTAACCTCCAGTTATACAACCCCGAGCGAGACTGACGAGCCTTGTGCCTGCCTGCATGCTACTCACAAAGGGGGAACCGCGGGGAGGGGAAAACGTTGCAAGTGCCGAAAAGACTCCCCTCTCGCTCAAACCGTCCCCTCCCCAACCCCCACCACTATCACGCTTTCCAAACCGAACCTCGTGCAACAACGATAAGCCACGCCCCCCATCCTGTACTCTTCTGCCACCAAGCGGCCGAGAAACGAAGCTCTACGCTAAACCCCACCGCCAACACAGCTCTGGAAAATCAACCCCCAAAAATCCTTTTCCACATGCGGGGCCCACCAAAGAAATCCACCCCTTCGGCCCCGGCGTAACGTGATGGGTGTTTGGAGGGGGATAGGGTTTTCTCCGATATGGTTGGAGACACACACACAGAGAAAGAGGGGAAGGCGAGAAAGAATATTGAACTATAGCGCAGGGCCACTTCAGTATCGTATGTATGCGCATACTATTTTTTTTTACTTATTTTTTTCCCTTTCTCAATTCTCTAAGCCGTTCGGTGGCTGATATATATATTTTTTACCCCTTTTCCCATCCGTGTCTCTTGCTTTTCCTCGTTGAGGAGAAGAGAGGCGGGTGGAGGATAAGGGGTGATTTCTCGTGGTCTTTCACTTCGCAGGCGCACTTGAAGGGGGTGACGCGTGGGGGGTTCGTTTGACCACCACCTTCTCATGTGCTCGGGACCCCCCGGCCCTACTCGGAAGGCGAGAGTACAACCACCGGCCTACGTCGCACCCTCTCCTACGGCAGATGGAAGCTAGTCGGCCGAGGATTTGCAGGCTATGATGTCCGGAGAGCGTGCTGGCACGGCCCCTTTCGGCCAGAACGTAAGTCACTAACCTCCTGGATTACACTTCCCTGCATAGCTCTCTCTCTCTCTCTATTACACACACACACACACACACACACACACACACACGGTCTCTCCCTCTAACATGCTCTCGTGCCTACAAGCTAACCAGCGACCAACCTTACGACTAGTGATGGACACTATCGAATGAGAACTATCGAAAATACAATAGTATTAAACTATCGATACAGTCGATAGTTTGAAAGCATTAGAACGAAAAGTATTCAAATTAATTCACGTTGGTGCTGTTCGATAGTCGCCCTTACTATTTGGAATGTTTTTCCTGCTACATTTATACGAGATATTCGTTTATATAAGGTCCATTATTGGAAATCACTTCCTCGCTTTACTTTTATGATCAATAATCAACATTATGGTTTTGTATTAAGTCCATAATTAAACAAAAACTACGTTACACAGTAAGCATACAGTTTTTCACTCGCGATACAGTTTATTTCAATTAGCTTATTCCTGAACGTTGGTCTTATTTGTTCAACGTCTTCATACTATCCACACACAATTCGTTTCTATGTAGATGTCTCTAATTAAAACTGTCCTTTGGATGAGGCTTTCATTTTATTCTCATGAGATAAATAAAGAAACTTTCATTTTGTAGATAAATGTACAACTTTTAGAAACCAAATAAAGTAAATTATGAGTAACTCTATTTATTTTATTTAAATCGAAATAAAAAAAATTATATTTACGACGAAACAATGTTTTTATTTTAATATGCACTCTAAAATATATATAGGTTAAATAAATAATTATTAACTTACACTTGTCATTCAATTTTATTTCTAAAAATTGTGTTCACATCTTGGCTATCAATTTGGTTCATTATTAATTTAAAAATACAATCTCCACGACCCTAAAAAATGCAACAATATTTTAACTTTAGTCTGTAATAAAACAAAGATGAACATATTTCTAGATGTCAAACATACGGGGACGTGGCAGTAGGCTTAAGGTCATTTGGTTTAGTATTTAGACTGAAAGTCAGTTAGTTTAAAGTTAGTTGGCCTAAAGGTAATTTGACCTAAGAGTCAATTGGCCAAAGTCAGCTGGCTTAAAAGTCATTTGAACTTAAAGTCAGTTGGCCATTAATCAGATGGACTAAATGTCATTTGGCCTAGAAGTCAGTTGGATTAAAAGTAAGTTTTCCTAAAATTAATTCGGTCTTAAAGTCAGTTGGCCTAAAATTAATTTGGCCTAAAAGTCATTTGACCTAAAAGTTATTTGGCTTTAAAATCATTGCCCTGAAGTAATATGGCCCAAGGTGACCTGGCGGTCTAGGGGTAAGGTGTCAGACTTCTATGCTGGTGGCCGGGGTTCAATCCTCGGTCCCGGCATATATTTATCTGATTACCAAACCCTTCCTTCACCTCTGACAAGACATCTTGTGAATGTGGGGAGTGCCAGGCCTCCACCGTGGTTCGGATTCCACGTTAAACTGTAGGTCCTCCATTTCATCTCACAATCACCCTACCATTGAACATTAGCGTAAGTGCGTATAACCCGAACGGGTAGTAAGACGCGGTGCTAATAATAATAATAAAAATAATAATAATAAAATAATATGCCCCAAAAGTCAGTTGTCTATAAGTCAATTGGTCTAAAAGTAAGTTGGTGTAAGGGTCAGTTGACCTATAGTCATTTTGCCTGAAAGTCATTTGACCTAAAAGCAATTTGGCCTAAGCGTTATTTAGCTTTAAAGTCATTTGGCCTAACATTTATTTGGCCTAAAGTCGTATGGCCTAAGTGTCCGTTGACCCAAAGTCATTTAGCCTAAACGTCAGTAGGCCTAATATAAGGGGGGAGTAAAATCATTTCTTCAATAAGTCATTTGGCCTAAAAAATAGTTGGTCTAAGGTCAGTTGGACTAAAAGTCAGTTGACCTAAAGTCATTTGGCATACACTCTAGACCTAATTACTCTAGACTTACTGATGGATGGATACCTTAATACACTACATCCTATTTTTAACTATTGATTTTTCTTAGCACCGTGTCTTACTACCCGTTAGGTTTGTACATTATCAATGAATGAAATGGAAGATTTATAAATTAGGCCTACATATTATTCACTTTTTTCTTGAGGAGTGGATTCTCTTATCCTGATAGAACGTTTGTTAATGTTACAATCTTTAATGCAGCTAGTTTCTCTTTGGACACTTTATTTGAAATGTTCATAATTACATATTGTCCTAATTTAAATGTATATCACCTGATTCTGTGGCCGCATGGTCTAAAGCTTCACACTCTTGTTTGACTAGACCGTTGATGACGAGGAGATCTGGGTTTGAATCTCAGTCGGGTGTACTGAGGGTGGTTTTTACCAAATGATTTTCCACTCTTTCTCCACGCAAATGCGGGTCCACTTCTACTAAATTAAACCTTCCTCATCCCTAGCTCATTATCATAATTAGTACATAAACGTGTAAACTGAACATTTAGTAAGACGTGGTGGTAAAAAAAAATAGATCCTTGTCTAGTTTATCTTCTAAGTAGTAATGAATATTTGGGCATAGCTATATAGCACTTTTATGGGTGAATAGGTAGCCTAATCAATAAAATATATAATTAGTACCGTGGTGTAGTGGTCAGTGCACCTGGCTACGAGCCTAGGGGTATCGGGTTCGATTCCTGGTTGTTAGCCAGGGTATTTTTCGCGAAAAGTGGATTAACCCGACGGTCCCCAGCGTTTGGTTGGCTAGGGTTATATTAGGTTTAAGTGTTTTCTCCAGGTTCCACCCCTTCATACTCACTATCACCATCACCACATCTCACAAGGACATAGAAAGATCCTCCACTGAAAGGATGTACTGTACGTACAGTAAATACAACTAGTAGCCTACATTTGAGCACGTACCCTGGGCAACAGTTCATGGACACTGGCTAATATTTCAACAAACCGGGCTACAAATGATGTAATCTAAACGCACAATCAAGGACATAGAAAGTTGAGGGGGTTCAGGACCCCCTGGGATTATCTGAAACTCCCCTGGAATTGGTTGGATGACATTTTAGTGGGGGTCCATAAAAAATTAACACCTAATGTTTAAGTTTTTTACTCTTACTAAAGTTTTAATTGTATGTCATCAGCAAAATATTAACAAATTTATAATTTAATATTAACCTTCAAGATACACGTTGTAAAACTTCCGATTGTAAAATTAGCTCTGTCAACATTTCAAATACCGTTCTTCTTTTCCCATACATTCATATAGCATTGAAAAACCAAGGACGTTTCTTCGAATGAGCTGAATAAGTGGGGTCCAAGAAAATGAGGCAAATATCTTTGTTATCACCTGTAAGAACCTACTAGAGGACTTACTAGCCTTCCCCCAACCTTTATGTCAACATACCTACTTAGTCAAAACATTATTTTCTAGCTATGGAATTTAAATAGAAAGGGCAGTATTGGCTGGTCCGGACCCCACTAGAATTTGTTAGCGGACCACATCTAGAAAAAGTAGCCTTCTACATCCTTTCACACATTATTATAATGATAAAAAAAAGGTATCTGAACCAATAAAACCATATTGAGAACATTATTTATAGTAGTTCTGCCACTTATATTTTAAATATTTTCTTTTTAAGAATAATAATAATAATTATCACCGCGTCTTACTACCCGTTCGGGTTATACGCTTTAAGTACTAATTACGCTAATGGATTAGGAATTGGGAAGGTTGAATTAGAGGAAGTGAACCCACATTTGCGTGGAGGGAGAGTGGAAAACCATTTAGGCAAAACCACCCCCAGTTCACCCGACCGAGATTCGAACCTCGATCTCCCCGTCCTCAGCAGTCGAGCTCAACACGACAAGCGCGTTAGCCAACTACGCCACCGAGGCGGGTTTCTTTTTAAGACATTGGCTTACAATTTATTTAAAAATATTATGAGCATTTAAAAACATAACTTACGAATACTATAATTTTTTTTATTAAAAGCATTAATTTTAACTCATTTATAAATACAAAGAAAGAGTGAATTGTATATTATTCAAAATAGCCCAAAGATCTGTGAGTTTAAAAAACCATATTCTTATTTCTATAATATTTTTATCTAAAAATATAATCGAATCCAAATTCTTAGGTTTAATTAATTCCTTCGTTCCATCAAAATTCTTATTCTGTAGGTGAAAAAGTCACAGGTATGCTCATGCGTTTTATGGCCAACATATAAAAGTTCCAGGAAACTTACTGATGTTTTGACCAGAAATGTATTGGGTCTCTAACTTTGTCTAGATATGGTATATACATGTATTGTCAAAGCATTCTGAGCCTTCTTCTCAATGGAATTGACGTTGTCTTTAATTAAGCAACTTTTGTGTCAAAATTCTCCCACAGCAAATTAGCTTCAATTATGTTATTCGTTCTCTCACACTCAGGATCTCCAGTTGCCATAACTTGCTCCACCATTCCACTTTCAGTGTGACGACACACGACAGCTAAGTCATCGCTTGGGCTGCATTTATATCGACTCCAAATACTACTTTTTTAAAACGAGAATCTAGCGTTGTTGCCATGGCTGTTATCATCCTTCCATCCAGAACAGCCAATATTCATGAAACTCCCTCAATAAAACTTTTTTTTAGATCTTTAACCACACTAGTTTTTAGTGTTTGTAATTAAAACTGAACACCTCTTACTAGTGGACCTTTTCTGCTGTTGGGTAGGTGTATCCAGACAATTATACAGTCACACTTTCCAATAATTTTAAAAGTGGTAGACACTCACCAACTATCTTTCACTCTTACGACGTCCAAAGAAGAGGGGTCTCGTGGTAAGGGCACTATGGAGGCGGCTAGTGTCTCCTCCAATTTAATTATTCTCTCCAACATAATAAGTGTATAATTCCACCTTGTTGCTACATCCTGTTTGTGTTTCAGCTGGCTTAGCCCCATACTCTTTTGGAATCTTCGAAGCGTGTCTAAGGCTATTGTACTACATTTAAAGTGACCCACTGGTTTTCTACACCTCTGCAGAACTTCACTTAGCCTTAGGTTTCCTGTTAAAATGTCATTTACAACTAAATCTTAAGGTGTGAGCTTTGCAATGCAAATTAAGTATTCCCAATATTTGAATTGCGTTAATCAAGTTAGATACATTGTCTGTAACAATTGCCCCAACCTTTTCTTGGATTTTCCATTCATTCATCACATCCATCAGAGTATTATTAGTTTTGGATTCTCCATCGTGGCTGTGTTACAGTTGTTTGGAGCAGAACAAAAGTGAGTAAAACTTATTATTGCGCACACAATGAGCTCTAAGTGTGAAAAGCCCTTGTGTGTTTATCGACCTCCACGTATAATTTATCAAGGAAATCTTTCGGCTTGGAATTTTATATTCACCGTTTAATAGATTAACAAGATCCTTAAAACCATCATTTTCCACAAATTAAAGAGGTTGGAGGTCGGTAGAGATAATTTTATCAGGCCTTCGTACAAATCCTTGCATTTCACCTTTAGAAGCTGTTTCCTATTGAAAACTCCTCGAAGCGTCAAATGTTTGTGGCACTTTGCTGGAACTTGGGATGTGTATGCGTTTGAAGAAGGACCTGCTGATGGAATCTCTATAATTTCATCAGCTGCTCTAGAAGCCATAATCTTTTGCATTTTTCATGATTCCCAAAGAGTTTGGTGAATCCATCTTCGTGGTCACGCTTATTTAATGTGTCACCTGTACTTTAATACTCTCGCTTGCACAGGTGATACTTTAGTTTGCCATTTGGTTTCTTATCAAAAAAGTCCTATAAGATGGATCTTTTCTTATAAAAATTCATTGTTGTAAAAGAAAGTCAAATGAAAATATATTTAGAATATGTAGATCCTAAACTAATAAAAAATTGTATATTATAATTGTATATTTAAATATATAATTATTTAAACGCTAAAAAATTGTGTAAATTATAAACTATTTATGAACTATGTAATAATTAGAAAATTGAGCTCAATATTAATATATTAATAAAAAAAATTCACCAGCAAGATGTTATAGGTCACACCAAAAAAAAGTTTTTGTTACTGAAATCACTTATAAATAATTTAATTATAATTATTATAATATGTATTCATTAAATACATTAAATAAATTGAAAACTAAGAAATTGTTTCAAATCAAGATCTCAACATTCATCAAACTAACCTGTGAAACCCCCTGAAACGAACTTATATATATTTATTTAAATATACCACCCTAGACCCTACTGCTGAGTCAGAATTTATCAGGTAGGCTACTACTGTATCTTTATTTGGTGTGTCTTTTCATACAGTGATATGCTCTCAAGGTCCCATTTCGAATCCTAGCAGAGGCAGTTGTAGTCAGCAACATTGTGTGGCTTTTAAAGCAAGAGCTTTATGACACACTACAAATAAATTAATTCTTGAAGTTGAAAGGGTGCCTCCCAGCTAGCGATTTGTGCTACATGTAGGCTATAGGCCTACCAAAGTGAGTATAGCCCGAACGGGTAGTAAGATGAAGTGATGATGTTAATAATAATAATAATAATAATAATAATAATAATAATAATAATGGGTGCAGTCCACAACAATTGGAATGTTACCGAGCTATGAAGTAATGTTTCCTAGAAGTTAGGACTACTCATTTTCCTAGCGCTCTCGTATCCAACTATCGACCAGGTCCTATACTGGAGGACATTTACACCTCTTTGGTTTAAAGAATACACATGCCTAAGTTATTATTGACAAAGTTTTCACAGTACAAGTTTCTAAGCGAAAAATATTGTTTTAAAGTATGAAAGCACTGTAATAGACTGGTTAATTTAATTAATTGAAAAATATCAAATAGATTAATTAATATATTTAATATTATTATTAATAAAAATAAATTTAGAAAATATATAACTACACTTTTACTAAATAAATATTTAAAAATAATCTAGCATTATTGTTTTTTATTATTTTTTATTTCCGGAACATGTTGCGTCACATTCTAAAAATAACATTTTTGAATATAGGAAAATTTCCTTCAAGCCTGTACATTTTTAATCTCCGTAATTACGAACCATATAAACATGTTCCACATTCTATCTTTATTTCCAGTAAATAATTGAACGATAATTTTTTATGCCTTCATTAACCTATTGCTCTTTTAATCTTATATAGCATAAATATGTGCTTGGGCAAGTCTCTTTTCATTGATAGGCCTACCGACATTAAGAATTTAGTTGTTTTCATTGTGTGGCAGACCTCTTATTTTACAAGATGTCTCATTTTTTAATCCTAACTAGGTATCTTATTTTCGTTTAATCGTTTGATTTTTCAATTCAAAGCTTAAGTCAATAAAAGCTCAAATATTACAAAAACATTAATATCACACATTTAAAGATAAGTATGATGCCATTCTAACAAGTAAAAAGTTCCTCGATACTAACTTACAAATATGATTAGAAATGTGCATACTGGTCTCGTGGTATAGTAGTAAATGCACCTGGCCATGAACCTAGGGGCCCTGGGGTTGATTCCCAGCCCATACCATGGGTAGTTTTTCTAAAAGGAGAAGTATCCCAACGGTCACCAGGGTTTGGTTAATTAGTCTTAACTTAGGTTTAAAAAATGTCTACTGTTTATACACACTCATATTTACTATAAATATAATTTCATCTCATCAGGACCTGGGAAGTCCCTGCATGGAAAGGATGTACGATTAGTACATTCGGACGTCCCCTGGGCAACGGCACAGCAGTACTGGCTCATCTTTACACAACCTGGGTTACAAGGGATGTGGTCCAAGACATGCATGTATATAGAAACAATCCTACTAGCTTTTATTCAAAACAAATATAAGCATAAGTATTTTATATAAACTTTTAAAACATTTACACCCACTTCGGTGGCCACATGGTCTAAGGCACTACTCTCGCAGTGAACTATATCACAGATGACGGGAGACCAAGGTTCGAATCTCAGTCGGGTGTACTGAGGGTATATTTTCCCAAAAAGGTTCTCCACTCTCCCTCCAAGCAAATGAAGGTCCATTTTCTCGAAATATAACCTTCCTAATCCCTAAAATCATTAGCATAATTGGTATATAATCGTATAACTCAAGTGGATAACAAGACGCGATGCAAAAATAAAACTTTTACGGTAATTTTATTAAGTGCAGAGTCTAATGTGAGCATGCATTATTTTATGTATTATATTAATCTTAGAACGTAATATTACATAACAAGGGGGGTACTTTATGTATTTATTATAATAAAAGAGAATCGTTAAGTCACATAGCACTTTATTATACGGTTTTATTATTTCGAAACTTATAAAATATTATATTGTTAGAATGTATTTGATATTTTGAGTAATATATTGAATATGATAGGACTATTGCCCTGCGATCAGGCTTTTATAGCTATACATTTATTTAATGCTAACATAACCTGATTTATGCAAATGTTTCAAAATACAATAAACAAAACATTTCAATTAGGCTTACCTCAGCGAATGATACGTTGTTTCTAAAGATGCATGTTTTATACATGTAGGTGCTATATTTTTATTTAGGAAGAATACTGATGTTACTGGGGCATCTGTCTGTAGTAGACCTTTGTTTCTTATAGCCTTTGAGCTAATTAACAGACTGACCAAATTTTGTATAAGCTTATACGCTTTTAAGGGGGCATCTCTGATTTATATGATTATCCTAGAAAACCCTTATGACTTGAGTGCTTTTGAATTTTTCTAAAAGCTCATAACTTCGATTGTGTTTGTTGACACTTTAAAAATATATGTTGAGTCATTGGTCTAGACTAACTCATAAAGAATGAATGTGAGACTAATATAAAATACAATTTTCAACTAAAGTAAACAGGTACTTTAACCTAGATGGTCTAAATAAAGTACCCCAAGTTTGACATTTGATGACACTTTTATCCATAACGGTGCGCGCACCAATCGTCCAACTTAACCTAACTGGTTTTAGGGTGACGGAGAACTCGGGGTTTCAATCTTGGAGGAGTGCTCTGAGTTGGACCACTCTTCCTCTACGTGATCGCAGGTACAATTCAGTGGCAGCTCGTAGCTAAAATTATTGGGGGTGCTGCTAACATGGGAAGCAAAACAGTGTATTTTTTTACTTCACAGCCACAAAGCCAACTTTTCCGTTGGTACCATTCAGAATTAAAGCTACGAATATATTTATTGTTGTTGCTTTTGACTGGCTGAGATATTAGAATATCAGGTGTTGGACTACCTCTTTTATTAACAGTAACTTTCTCATGGAGAGATAGCTGTGAAAACTTAAGCTGTTGAAGTTCACTTACAGTCACATAGCTTATTTCTTAGGGATGCAAGCCCATGGTTAAAGTTTTCTGTTCAATAAAATAACCGAAAAAAAATGAATCAAATAGAATAGCTGGAAGCAGAATAATAATCTAATTCTGCACTCTTCCACACTTTATCTCATTCAAGAATATGGTACACGGTTTTTAAGCACAACACACTCTGAGTAAAAAAACTTCCTTCCACCATCACGCCAGAGCCGGCACTGCGAGAGCAACCGTGCTATCTCTACCAGGCAGTCCCACCTTCCTCCCCAACCCCCTCCTATGGGCACATGCGCACAACAGTCAAACACTACGTCGCTGGCATTGTGAAGCGCACAGTTCCATATACAGATTTTCGTATCTTTTTAATAAACTGGGGGATGGCTACTAAGGTACTGACATTAAGCTTAAGGAATATATATTGTGGTACAAAAATAAAAAAAGAATAAATAAAAAAGGACTCATTATATTAAATGTTATAATATCATGTGGAAATAGGGGGTTCTGTAGTTCCGCAGTGCCTATACGCGAGCCACCACTGGTACGATTCCTATAAATTGCACTTTTATTCTCCATAAACCAGTGGTGTAATTATTGCGGACAGTCCAGATGAGTACTAAGACAGCGTGAAACCTCCTCTATATCCACAGATCGTCAATTCTGAAACAAACGAAGACAACCTTTCAATAAAGAACAAATTTGTATTGTCTTTGATATCAACATCAATATTAAATAACCCGCTTCAGTGATAGAGTGGTCTAACGCGTCACTCTCGCCATAGACCAGACTGCCAGTGAAGTGGCTATCAGGGTTCGAATTCTGGTTGAATGGTTTTGATAAATTGTTTTCCATTCTCCCAATACGCAAATGCAGGTCCGCTTCCTCTAAAGTCATTTTCTCCTCATACTTGGAGACATTTTTACATAATTTTTACCTATGCGTACAACCCAAACGGTTTGTGAGACACGGTGATATAAAATAAATCAAATACTCAACTTACTTGTATCAATCATTGAAAACGTTGACTGGAACGCAATATGTAGATGGGGTGTCAAAATATCATCCCACGAGATAAATTTTTGATACAAGATTTTGTATGAGTGAAGGGTACAGGGTGGCTAATAAATTATTTTTTACTTAGTTTATTTATTTATTTGAGGTATATAACGCTCCCTTTCTTAACCGACTGACTATATCGACAGACGAGGATGTCCATGAGTAAGAAAGAAAAGTCCTACCGATTTCACCGGAAAGGTATTTTAACAGACTTTCCAGGGCTCTTTTACATGCCAAAAACCACATGGAACTGACCTCCGGTTTTACTAACCCTACTCCACTCCCAACCCACCTCCATGAAGCAAGTTGTGCTACGGATTTTTAAGGTTCAAGAAAAATCCGTTGGTCTCAGTTGGGTTTAAACCTACAAGCATTGGATTCTGAGGTGAGTACTTTACAGTTTACACTAAGACGACTGAGGTCAGCTTTTGTTTAGTATTCCCTTCGATAAATTATGTGGGATCTATGCCCACTGACTTTTTAAATCACAAATAAAAAGTATGTCTTAAATTAATTATAGTATATTTGAGAAATTGACTTAATATAGTTCGTAGTGAATAGTTAATACTATAATAATTTTATCATTTTGCCTACTATATTTTATCCCTTCAGTATTTTAATAAAATACTATATATTACATTGATTATATGTTATTGTGAACAGCCACATAAATTAATACTATTAGTTACCCAGAAGAATTTCAAATAATTCAATTTAATTCAAAGATACCATCTTAAGTATAATATTTCATGAGTAATACTTAAATTATATTTTTTAAGGTTTATGCTATAGGACTACTGAATTTTGAGACATACTGATGCATCCAATACTGTTGTATCTACTCTTTTTCTCAACTTATGTCACTAAATATTGAATCTAACCTAATGTTTTAGATTTAAATGTGTCAATATTGATTTGAATATCACTGTCAATATTACAAGTCATTTACACTTTTTAAATTATTTAAACCCGTATAGAGCTAGATATTTAGTATTTTGTTGCTATCCTAATAACTCTTCTCCAATTTTATCATAAAACAATTAGACTATTTCCATTAAAAGTCAAATTGGTTGACCTTTTGATTGTTTTTTTTATAGTTTTTTTTCTCAAACACCTTGTTTACTGCCCGTTCGGAATGTACGCTTTGTAGCTTATTCAATTTTATATGGAGTAGACTTAGTTATTTTACGGTTTTAATTTTTTTACAATATCAGTGACTAAGACTAGCGTATATTTAAGGTGAAGAGATACACTTATAATAAGTGTGAAATACGTCCTTCGTATGTGGAAAATATAACCGTTTTTTCAGGTACCATCTTTTTTTAACACCTCGTTTAAATATCTTTTCGGGTTATACGCTTATCTACTAATCACGCTAATGGTTTTAGGATTGTTATATTTAGAGGAAGTGTACCCAAATTTGCGTGGAGGGAGAGTGAACAACCAATTTGTAAAAACGAACTTAGGTACACCCAGCCGAGATTCGAACCTTGACTTCCCCGTTATCGGCAGTCTAGTCTACTGCGAGACTAGCAACTCAGACCATGTGGACACCGAAGAGGGTACAGGCACTTACTGTTGCCATGAACTGCAATTATTGTTGATTCCAGTTTTAACTTAATCTACATGATTGGTATTTGTATGATCCTTTGTTCGTAATATATACTTCGTAGAGTTCAGTATATTTCTTAACAAGTTGGATCAATTTTGAATTTATAAGATGCTTCGTTATGGACAACCAAACCCCAGCAAACAAATTAGCGCACAAGGAAATTGAAAATTTACTGCATCAAATTTTGGGGTCCCTATACATCTGTGCATGCTGTCAAGGGTGTCCGTCTCATCCAATCCTTTCTGCTAGCAATTATATGGTTTGGCTTCGTTGTGTTCGTATTGGTATACTGGAAGGGATTTTCTCGAGTTAGTTTAACACTCTTCTCCACATGAATGGGGTTATATTTCCTCTATATGATATCTTCCTCATCTATCCAAAATCATCTTTAGTAGTAAGGACGGGTAGTAATATGTGGTGGACAAACAGACGTTAATGGCAGTAAGGATACGGAGTTCCAGAAGATGGAGATTAGGCTTTACTCCCTCCTTGCTGGATTTCACTTCCTGCGGCTAACACTAGCAATCTATCGTCTGAACGATCAATAAATTATTTCATAGTTACAAACGCAGCCAAGCAGGGTCACTCTTTTCAATTATTTGTGGGAGAGGGTGGATTGCTTAGCTAACATCCCACGTTTAAAAATAAAATATTATACTTTTTCTTAATTTGTGCATGTAAATATTAACTGAATTGTTTATATAAATCATTTGAACAATTGATTATATTTTTATAATCCAGATAAAGGGCTATTGGATTAGGAAATTAAGTTGCTTGAAAATTATCGCTATTAATAATATGTAGAAGTTGAATTAAAAAAGGACATAGAGGGATGCCCAGGCGTTTTACTATGTTAATGATAAGTGAAAACTCAAGTATGTAGACAAGAGCTGTGAGGGAGTCTGTAGTATATTTTAGTACATGCGAATTAAAACTTTAAATAGTTTAGCCTTTTCTATAACTATGTTATTTTAGCTCAAATTGCAATATTGTCCCTATGCACTGATTAATAGAACTTGATTTAATCCTAGGAGGTACCAAGTCAATTTACTAAAAGTAAAAAGGTATATATTGTTCATATTAAGCTAATTTCTATTCCCGGTTATCGCAGGCTAGTCCAATAATGTATTTATCTTAATCTGGGTTAATTCATTTTCTCGGTAGCCAAGTGCTCAAAATGACTTCATCAGATCCTGTGGTAATATTGGGGTTAGTGTTTCATGTACTGAACTGAATCACTTGACATGAATTTGAAGGTAAAACATTTTTCTTAAATACTTTTGACAAGCACTAGAAGTGAGGCTTTAAATATTATAAAATATTATAAGGACGTTAAATAACAATTACCAACATTAAAAGAAGGAGGTAAGTGGTTAAAAATGCAACGTATCTAATTCAAGATATTGGTGACGTTTTAAAACATATATTACATATTTAAAAGCTCATGTAAAGGATTTTGAAATGTTCTTTCAAAATCCATGTTTAAACAAACCAATATTCATCATGTAAAAATGACATCCCGTAACAGTGGGTACACACACAAAGACGTCTCTCTCATTCTATTTATTTTTTCACTGATGAGGGAGGTCAAGATCCTACTCCATGCTGGATGTATCAAGAATATTTAAAAAATCCCCATACCTTCAAGAGTACCTTCCTTATCCCTTCTACATTTGTGTAAAATATGTGGATAATCCGAACTAGTAGAAGGATGTCAAAACATTACTTATAAACTAAAACACAACAAACAACTCCCTCAAAACTTAAATCTAATTAAAAGATGAAAATCAAATGGGACTACATTCTCAATCTCCATACATCTCTTGGATAAAGTTTTGGTTCTTATTTTATTAAGTATATTCGAATAATATGGTGGTCATGGTGGTCTAGGGGTAAGGTGTCAGACCTCTATGCTGGGGGTCCGGGGTTTAATCCTAGGTCCCAGCAAAGATTTATCTGATTGACAAAGCCTTCCTTCACCTCTGACAAGACGTGTATTAATCACAACTTGTGAATTTTTGTAATACCAGACTTCCACCGTGATTCGGATCCCACGCTAAACTGTAGGTTCTCCATTTCATCTCACAATCACCCTACCATTACACATTGGCGTAAGTGCGTATAAACCGAACGGGTAGTAAGGTGCGGTGCTAATAATAATATATTTGAATAGGTATGAAATATGTCGGAAATAAAATTGATTAGTACTGCTGTAAGCCTTTGTTACTGCTAGCCAAACGGTAAGCAAACAAAAAAATGATATAAACTTTATGATGGCACATAAAATTGGAGTCAGGGTCTTTGTAAGGAAGTTTTTTTCTAGCACTGCGTCTTACTACCTGTTCAGGTTAAACACATATTTACTAATTACGCTGATGAGTGAGGTAGGATGAAGGTTGACTTTTGAAAAAGTGTCCCCATATTTGCGTGGTAGGACTGTGGAAAACTAGTTTGGAAAAACCGCCCTCAGTAGACCAGACTGGCACTCGAACCTCGATCTCATTATCATATACAGTCTATTACATAATTGGGCAATATGTGTTTCAGTGTAACCAGAGGTGTGGCGAATGAGAAGTGAAATTAGCCATACACTGTAAAAACTGAGAAAATACATTTCTCAAACCAATAATTAAAATAGCACAATCTGTTAGAACAAGTTTATTCTAGACATGTACACTTTGACTCATTTACAATTTTATAAGCTGCAAATGAAGAAAAAAATTTGTATTAAAAATGTAAGACAATTAACTGTGAAATCCGAAACGAAGGTTTGGTAAATGGAGTAGAGGGGAGTATTGGATGGCCATGTTATATCAGTGACTCATTCAAAAAGAGGAATACTTCCAATGATATTCAGGAAATATCAATTTAATCAACAAAACCCACCAAGAAAATGTTTCTTTTACTTGTGAGAGCTGGTAAACTCAAACTCGCCACACTTTTATGGCCAATTCACCACATTTGGCGATTGACGACAAAGTTATCCACCCTAAGTCTAGTCTAACACAAAAAATACAATTTAGACTATACGGCTACTGAAGCAGGTCTTAAAGCAGTTGGTGAGGCCCCTATTCCCCTCCCATTTTTGTCTTTGTCCTTATAAAATATTTGCATCGAAATAAATTGTTAAAATTGTTACGATAGATAGTTGGAGGTTGGTTGGTATAAATAACTAGTCAAGAATCTGTCGATGTCATTCATCTTACTACTGTGAAAACGATAGTTTTCTTTGTCTAATATTATGAAAAAAATATATATTATAAATTACACAACAATTTTAGAGTGAATTGTATAATATATATTTGGTTTTTGTTTCTAGATTGTATAATATTAGAAAATTAATAATGTACTCATCTAAGGCCTGGGATATCGCTTAACCAGTACAATATAGTTTAGGAAATACGTTTTTATTGCCAAATAGAAGATTTGGTTTTGTTAGGTTGGAATAATTTATAAAAATAAACACGTAATCGATTGCATAATATAATACTTTTGGTGTCCTGTCAGGACACGTTTTATATTCCTTCAAATATTTATGTTCTTCGGTGTTTTGGATGAGTGTATTTTTACCTATCTAACGTTATACAATCTAGAAACAATGTTAATATTGTTCTTATTAGTGTCGCTGTATTCTTGTTTGTTGAGAATATTAAAAATAAAACAAATATTTTTTTATTCATTATTATAAAGATTAATAATATTTTAAAAATAGTAAGATGCGAGTAGACTCACGGATTTATAGAATTGTGTCAAAACACCGAAGGTTTTTTTTACTTGTCTTAATAGAAGAGAATCTCTAGATTAATTCAAAGAATTCAAAAATATTTCTAAGTAATTCCATTACTACCCAATCTATCTATGAACCTAAATATGTTTTCTTTCCTAGAGTACATTAGTTCATAAATATTTAAGGTTTTTGAGTTTCGTTTAACTTTTACTCTCCTTTAAGAGGCCCCCCATTAAATGAGTCTCTGGGCCAGAGCCCCTTAAAACCCCCTTTCTCCTTAAGATGGCTATGAATAGGTAGCAAATCATAAAACCTAATTTAGCAGGCTAGTCGTTAAATGAGCGTCTGTATTCTTAATTGGATGGCTATAGATTCCAACATTAATCAGCGAGGACAAGGCTCTTTTTATACATGTATTGTTTTATAATGATTGGATTGCTTTGAAATACCTATGAAAAATATGTCCACTTAATACTTTAAAAGCTCTTTCTCCTTTGTCCATAGCAGTTTTTTGAAAATATTACCATTTTATTAATTATTGATATGAATCTATGTTTTATTATACGTGAACCAACTATGGTTACACTGGTATATTATATTAAATATGGTATATTTAATTTTGAATGTAGTCATGTGAAAATGTAATTTGAATTCTAATCTTATATCGCTAAAAAAACACTTGAATTTTTAATCAGTTTATTAACAATCATCATATAACAAATTTATAGTAAATAAAACTCTTTCTTGCTGGTTATGAATAAAAAACAAGATAAATGCAGCCAGCCACACTTATTGGGTTTTTGCTATATAATAGGTACAGTTCTAACTTTATTGATCTAAAATAGAACAAACAATTAATACGGCTGGTGACTAAACGAAATATCATGATTCTCTCTAGATAAAAGAATTTCTTTTTGTTTTCTGGGCATAAATAAATAAAATAAAGGCGAAATATCTTAAACTACTTAAATAAAAATGCATAGAATAATCGCACATCCAAACCAATTTTAAATTCATAATTTCAAGCCATGATCTTCTTATTAAGATTAGTTATATTTCTTTGAGTTTTTACAAATATCGACTCTTTAGATTATTATATGATTCGAGGTATTCAAACGTCATATTTATTTTATATATTTCTAATAAATGGGACGAATATACATACATACATGTGTAATTTTGGTCTGTCTGTGAATTAATTCAATGAAAAGAGTTAATGTCCATCGAAGGGTATGTACATCAAAATTAACGTACTCTATGCACCAGGTCAAAATTTCAAGTCCCTTACAAAAATGTGTAGTGAAGATACATAAATATTTTTTTCTAGACTTAGTATACCAGTACACACATTTTCTTTTGTAGGTTTTCAATATTTTGTTTGTGAAGCACGTCTTTCGTTCAGTCTAAAAAGAAAGTTACACCTTTGGGATAAAAATGAGGATTAATGAATTCATAGGAAAGCTTGCCTCATTCGCATGAAAGTAAACTTGAAAACTATGTATCAAAAAAACACTACCCCTGATCGGAATTCAAACTCAAACCTTCCCATCGTCAGCAACCAAATAAGGTTGTTGTTAAATCCACGTAACAGCCTATGCAGTTTTTTCTCTGAAGTGCGCTACGGTAGCCTTGTAGAAAAGAAAATTGTGTATGATAGAATCTCGCACTGCATTCTCAGTATGTAGGTGTTAAAAGGAGATGTAGCGTCGCTACGCTACATCGGGAAGTGGAGCTCCTAGCGGTGAGATCACTTGACATGGCAGTTGCCACTAGAGTAAAAATCTGACTATGTCCAGATTATGCTTGCACTAGTAAAACAAATAGTATTGTTAAACTCAAACCAGTTTAAAGTTTAATTTTCCGTTACTAATTTTTCATAAGCCTTTAAAATGCTAAACAAGATCTGCTTGTTTAATAGAGTGTTTTACTTTGACAAAAGAGGTAAAGGTTTGACGGATTTGAACCAGGCTGAGTGAGCTTAATATCCTCCCACCCACCCCAATACTGGTAAAGTTCTTAATAGTCCTCATATTAGTCCCATACTCATAGATAAAGCCATTAAAACAATCTGTGAAAAAGTTATAATTAATAAGTAATTTCTTGATGCTTATAATATGAACAGGTAGTAAGACGTGGTGCTAATAATAAAAATAACAGCTATAAAACACGTTTCGGTGGCGTCATGGCTTAAGGCACTATTCTAGCTATATACTGGACTACCAATGACGGAGAACTCGTGGTTCAAATCTTGGCCAGGTGTACTGTGGGTGGTTTTTACTAAACAATATTCTACGCACTCTCCACTTAAATTTGGATACACTTCCCCTAAATTTAATATTTATCATACCTAACCCATTAGCATGATTAGTACATAAGCGTGTAGCCCAAATGGGCAGTAAGACTCAGTGAAATACATATATGTATATAAAACACTAATAGATCCCAGCATCGGTGGGAACACGGGCCAGGGCATCAGCCTAGCCTAATTTATTTTACTAATGACTAGATCAGGGCTGGAGTCCCTGCCAAGGGATCCAAGGAGGTTCTTTATAAATAGTTTTCCACTTTCCTTCAATGCAAATGCTGGTATAATAATCTAAATTCAACCTTACTAATCTCTAACATATTAGCCTATTCAGTATATATGTAAATAAGGTCTTGTTTTTGTGTGAGAGCTAGAATGAATCAAGGATTATTATAGAGATGTAAGAAAGTTTCTTTAAACATTTATATGCCATGCGTAAGCTAGGAACACCTGATACCTACTAATTTAGTAGAATCTCATAATAATATGCTTATAACCTTTTTTAACGTCTTCAATAATGATTATTCCTGATTTTATTTGTACATTTGGATTTCCAAAGCAATACATTTTATAATATAATAAATAAACAAATATAACAATATTAAATATAGCCATATCTAATTACCCCAGGTCTGTAAGAATAAAAACAAAATACCTTCGTCGGAATGTATGGGGCTTTAGCTCAAAATTTAATAGTTTTGTTTATTGATGTGGAATGTTGAGAAAATATACCTGCATTTGCGTGGATGGAGAGTGAAAAATCATTTGGGAAAAACACCCTCAGAACACCCAACCAGTTTTCAAACCCCTATATCCTCATCATTGGCCGTCTAGCCTCTTGGGAGAATTACACCATAAATAACGTAGCTTTCGAAACGGACCTGCTAGTAATTTATTCAATGCATTAGAAGGGTCCTTTATAAAACTGATGAAAACGTGTGGTGATGGTTAAAAAGTATCCACGATTATGAGAAGCTTCACATATTAACCATCAACATTATATTCCAGGATGAAAAGTGTAACGTTTTAATGACGTATTAGAGATTAAGGATGAGCCTTGTAGTATTTAGGATGATGATAATTTACCATTATGGGCTCAAGTAATTGACCGTAGTGACGCTATTAGGCTGTGTGGCACATGTGAGGAATATGATATTGGGGGAATGGGAAGGGTTAAGGAGAGGGAGGTTTTTCTTGTTAATACCTCTTCTTTCTATATATAGATTTTAATAATATGTGTATAATATGCCTACTTATTAAAATTGTATATTATTTTATTCGTCTTTGGTCCTTATTCCTCTAAAATAGTATGTATAGGATAACGAACATTGTAAATCATGTTTAGTAATCAATTGAATCACTCAGAATAAAAAGTTTAAGCTTTAACTGACAATTGAACAGATTTATCTAAAGTATGCATTTTAATTTGCCTTAGTCCACCCCTTCTACAAGATAATGAGTAAAGCGAATCATAATTTATTATATATATATATATATATATATATAAATTTTGGGTGCAAAGCCTGAAAATGGCCAATGGACGGATATTTTGCTCAATCCTAGGATTCGATATTATAAAACGATCAAAGACCGAAGTTCTATTCAATTTAAGGCCTTGGCTGTCTCCAAACAGACAAACCAAACATTTTGAAATAACATTTTAGTTCGATTCTTTACCAGACTGAGCAGGTGAAAAATGGCCAAGTTTGAGCAAACACATGAATTCAAGAAGGCAAGTGTATCTCATATATATGCAAACAGAACCGGACCGTGATTACCAAATTATTTTTAGTTATCAAAACCACCCGACCATTTTTTTTAACCTAACCTAAACTATTCTAATGATTGTATTTTTAACTTTGGTTGTTTAGTTATTGAAAAATTCTCTGTTTGGCTGTTTGGAGACGCTCAAAGTCAGAAATTGAATTAAACTTCGGGATTTGATAATTTTATAACCTCCAATCCAAGGATTGAGTAAAATATACGTCCATTGGCAGTTTTTGGGCTTTGCGTCCGACATATACATAGGTATCGATAATGCTTATCATAAATAAAGTTCTTAACCTAAATCTAATATTGAATACGTAGATTTTATTCTTTTTTTTATCTTTCAATTATATTTCTCTAAGATTATGAGCAAACGGGATTCGTGTTTATAATATATGCTAAAAGAATAATAAAGTTCTTTTTTGTCTTACACGATTATAAATCAAATATATTTAAAACTGGTATTGTCTTATTCACCCCTGTCCAATATTTCTCTAAGATGATGAATAAAGGTGATTAATGTTTACAAAATATGCCAAGAGAATTATGGTGTCGTTTATAAAAAGTTTTGGTATGAAGCGATTATTGATAAAATTTGTTTATAATATTTTAATCTTAAACGAATAAATAATTTACATATTGAGCTAGGGCCAATTGGAAATATATATATATATATATATATATATTAGAATGTGTGTGAGAAAGAAAGTACAAATGGTAAAAGACAATGGCTATCTTCAATTGGAGGGGAAGGGTGAGGAGTTCAGGAGGGTTTTGATAGAGATGTGGAGTGGTCCCAACACGGGTACGCTTGAAGACTACTATACGTGAGGCCACCTGCAAAAAGCCTTCCGAAGAGGGAAGGAGTAATGACTCACTAGGATATCTAAGACCACACGTGTCATATCGACAGTCCAATCCTATAAGATGGAATCCACACAATATTTAAGAAATAAAATAATTATTCTCCTTAGTACAAAATGAGCATGTATACGATGACTTTAAATCATTCGTGAGTATATTAAAAGAGGTCTATAAATTTTTATTCCACCCTATATACTGAAAATACTGTCATTAGGATTGTGTGGTAGTATTAGGTAAGCTTTTATAAGTTAGACATTAGGTTATTCGTTGATAGTCTATTAATTCAAAATGTTCATGATACATTACCATATAACACTTTTAAAACAATGGTTTGTTTAACCTTGGATTATATATTTCATCTAAGGTAGAGATAAGGACGTTATCTAAAGAAAATGTGCTCGCATTTTAATTTAAGAAGAATGGTATAACATTAATAAAATCTACATGTGTAAAACCATCTACGATATACCAATGCGAATTCTAAAATCCAAATCTCCTCCTAAACGCCTACCAAGGTTAATGAGAGTCTATTATCATATACCATTCATCCACCACTATGGCAATTACAACTATTTGAATCATCTCTAGGACGTGGAGCACTAGTTCTTTAGGAGACATAGGTAACAAGTTTCGGAAAGATAATGTATCATCCTACTGTGTTTCAAATCCAGCTAATGTGTGAATATAGCGGAGCTATCTTTAAATTGGTCCTTGGTGAAAGTGACTCGAGACAAGTGATTAATAGTCGTAATCATTTTTGTGCCATACCTATACCGGATTCGTTTGCTAAGGATTCCAGGTCTGTTTCACGCTTTGTGTGTCACAGATATTTCATTATTTTTCTAAAGATGTACAAGAAAAATCACCAAACTGTTATTTATGAAAGCATTTTAATATTTTCTCATTTTTTTAACTACACACATTCCTCTATAGTACAAAGCTACGTTATCTTTCTAATAAAAAATACCACCATATTTATTGGGTAGTGCCAGAACTAGTGTGAATCTGTAAATTCTATCTCATCGGCTCATGGCACTTTTAACGGTAGAAGACGAAGCTGATAAGATCAGCTCGTGTCACTAAAAGTGTTAGTAACAATTTAAAGGTAGCTTGCCTTGCAAAAGTTTGAAACAATTTTTATTTCCATTTCATATTGAACTTTGGCTATGTTCATTCTCTAACACGTAACATTGGTGAATTTGTGAGTCCAGTAAGGTAGCCAGCCAAGGTTGATGGAAAACCAAAAGGTGTAAATCTAGTGAAACACGAGTGTGATAAAGGAGATTCAGGTAGTGAAATAAAATAGTAGTGTCAAGATTTGGCAAGTGGCTGGCTGCTGGAATGGACATTGTGTTCAGTATGTGTAAATTTTTAATGTGCTAGAGTTTTGATAATATTTATAACTTAAGTGGTTTTTTTTTGAAATTTTTATACGACGCTACAACTGATGTTAGTGTCAGAATCTGTGAATATTAATCACTATGGTGGAAATATATGTACCCACACACACGGGCTCTGGTGACTTGCGTGAGATGTCTTTTCATTCCAGCTTGCAGTTAAATCAATTATTGAATCAATAAAAAGACATTGAATATTATGTTTATTTATTTTGTAACTTCCAGAGAGTAATAGAAAAGTATGGGTATTATTAGGGGATAAACTCGGATTCACGTTCATTAGCCATGAAATAAATTAAAATCTAGTGAGAAAGCGTGGTGAATCACAACCAGAAATTATCATGAGCTTAACAGCCTTTGCGACTTCACATCGCTGAATGTGAAAGGCGAAGCTAAAGAAGGGCTATCTTGAAACCAATTTTTGGCATCTCTCGGAAGTGATAAAAGAATTTGGTTTGGCCAGGGTGGCCCAAGACGCTTCAACTGAAATCTTTCATTCAAGAAGATGCAGCCAGTTTCCCGTATCAAGTATTTGCTGATGAAAAATTATTGCAGCTGATAAAGACAGCTAAGGTGTTAATTTTGAAAGAAGAAAGGTTCAACAGCAGGACAAAAGGTTTTATATGGTCAGAATAAAATGGATACCACCCACTATGCTCTCGAATAATTAAAAAGTGTTGCGGGATACATTTGAACTAGGATGTAAGGTCAACGAGGATGAAAAATAAGTAGCTATTTATTTGAGTGCATTAAAATGAGGTCTAAAAGTCAAAAATCTAGTTCACGCTTGTCATCTTGAAACCATACCAGCATTAAACTGTGATCATAAATATTAGTATGTTGTAGTAGAATATGTGGAGCCAGGTTCAGCTATGTGTGTGGAGGTAATATTGTGGTAGAAACTTGTGAATGTACTGATATACACTGGAGCTGCCGTGAACCTCGTGGATGGAAAAATTCAGTGAATTGTGTAAGATAGCAGAATACACTTAGAAAAAAGGTCTGCTATAAAAGTGATAGGTGAAAACATGACTGTTCTACGTGTGTAAGGTGGCAGACTACACCTAAAAAAATGGTCTGCTATAAAAGTGATTGGTGAATACATTACTGTGCTTGGTACAGTGATTGTACCAATTAGTTAAGGACATTCATTTGTCATCACAAGAAATTAGGGTTTTAAGAATATTGACACAAAAGTTTCTTTTAAGAACCTATTTTCAGAAACAAATTAATATAGTATTTCTGTTGATATAAATACTGAAACTGTATGAAGGGGAAGTACAACTTCATATATAATTAAGGCTACCATAGCTTAGAGTCCTACAAGTGACTTTTAAAGATACACTTATAATACCAAGTCAATATGAGGTTGTGCATCAAATAATATAATCTCTGAGAAGAACTGAATGTTAATAGCTGGTGAAGTAAGGTTGTCCAAAGACAGGGTTATTGCTCTTGAGAAATATATATTATATCTAAGAAAATTTAAGAAACTCGGTTTAAAAATTATAGTTCTGAAAAAAATACTTTACCCCAAACAGTTTTTTTTGCGTTTCATTGACTTGAAGGCACCCCAAGCTTCTCCTTCTTGTCCGATCTTAGCAAGCACGATTATATCTACCTATCCAATGAAAGGCCACTCCCTTCTTGATATCCCAGATGGGTCCTAGTAGACTCTCCCTCAGCTGCCCAGACCAGTTCCAAAACCTTTCATCCCCCCTCCGCTCTCAACTTTCCCCTTACCATCTTCATACGCCAGTTAATTTCAATTTCTCTATAATCATATTCCTCTCTATCTTTCTTCTTTCCACCATTCTTAAATATCTACCTGTTATTATCCATCTCTATTAGAGAATGTATTTTTTAATTGCTTAAAAACAAAAGAATATCGTACATGACAGCCAATACGTTCATTCCAAGGCAAATAATGATACATGATAAGTATTAATGGTAAATATATTGTTTAATATCTTAATAAATTATATATGTAATGATTACAATACAGATAGGTTTCTTCTCTTTTACTTAGAATATTAAGCCGATTTCATATAGTATTCTCACTACGAGAATAAATATTAACAAATCAAATTAACACATATAATATATGTATATATTATGTTTTTACTATGAGTAAAATATCATCATGTGCGATATGAAAACACAAGCTGGTACAATTCATATTATTTGATAAATTCATACTCCTCACATCCCTGATACGTAAGTCCTGGCTTGGAAGATCTGAAATTACCTTGATACACCCGGTTAAATTTTTTTCCGGGAGGTCGGACTCTTCCCACACGATCAAGTACGATGGTGATAAACGCATCCTAATCTTATTCTTCACCGTCCTCCAGTGGACCTTCCATTTGACGAGAATCTTATAATTGATATTTATAGAGTTCTGACAAATTCTAAATGCGATCCCGTTCTTCCTTCGCAAATTACTTAGTGATATGCACATCGCTTCCACTTCTAGAAATTCTTTCTCTGGTTCACCGACGGACTATATACGAAGGCTCTCAGGATCATTGCTGCTCTTCAACTTGAAGATGATGGAGGTGTCGTAGCAACTCTCAACGAACTATATAGATTCTCACATGGCAGGATTATGGCAACCTTGCAAGTGAAGCGATTCTTTGACTAAATCTAACACTTCTTGTCTTCCAAGATATATTATTCCAACCCTCAGGTCAAGAACTTTATATCACTCATATCCTCCAGCATTTACTCTATCTCTCCTAACATTATTAATGAATTGAAACAGCTCATCCACGCACGCATTTATACACTCTGAAAAGAAGGAGGAGAGAGTTAACTTAGTTTTCCCCTTCATATACGATTCTCGTGGCATAGATCCACGAATCATGTGAAGATTCAAACTCTAGATGTTTGACTTATATTCTATTTCCACCAAGCCTTAATAGTTTTTTTTATAAGGTAAAGGTGCAGGTGAATGGTGTTTTTCAGCTTCTTTCTGCAGAATCCTCCCACAATAGTTTTACATATCATATCTTCGAAAAAGGAAGCTATAGTATTAGTCTCGACAATTCTATGCATCTTGAAAAATTCAATTCATCAGTTAGAGGTGTAAGCATTTGTGAAAATATATTTATGGTTACTAACACGAAATATATCATCAACTTAAAATGGTTTGATGTAGAATCCAACATCTTGGTTCTTTAGCGTTTGATTGAATCATTTCATGACACTATTTTGGCGTTGCTTTACGTCAAATAATAATAAATCTATATATTGCCATAAGAGATTTAAATTAAGCTTGGCAAAACACTGCACCATTTTCAGTTTGCAGATTACGTTTGGGAGATAGACCTTTCGTGGTCACCATGTGAAAGAATAGTGCCGTAATCACGGTAAAGCTATTCTTCGTACTAACTATAACAGATACTGCCCAAGCCCATTTAAAATAGACGTCGATAATATTAAGAAGGTATTTACTATAGTAAGGTATCATCTTTACCAGATTTTTCTGCGGTAAGCAATTCGGTTTTGTACACTTATATATCTTCTAGAAAACCGAAGTATTTCAAGACAATGAAGTTCACATGCACACTTCACTTTCCGATACATGATTATGGACTTAATTTAAAAATGAATAGATACTAATAAACGATTATTCTGGCCTCACGTTTTTCTTAATTGATTGAAACGGTATCGTTGTTGTAGGCTGAATGATCTGATCCGGTAGAGATGTGAAAGAGCTGTGTTCGATCAACCAAATAGTTTGGATCACCCGAATAGGTATAATCCCTCTTCCTGTCTCATTATATTTATAAACCTCTTCCCTCGAGCTTCTCCTTCTCACGGAACATAAATTTTGTGATGGGTATTTTTTTTAGTCCTGTGCATGATTTGAAACGACTGTAATGTTCGTTCCTGAATCGAGGCATGTTTGTTTTCTTGAGCATAGGCTTGTACAAGCCCAGATCCTCCTTGGTGTAGCTCACAAGCTCTTTAATTTAGATAAATTTTGAAAGTTTTTGGATCTAAGGAATCATGATATTATTAATAATTATACTCTCACTACTCTCACCAAATGGGAAAGGTCTATCATAGAGATTGGTCGTGCTAACATGGTATATTAGACCACAAGTTCTGTCGGAACGAGATTGAGGTGTATAAAATAAGACAGCAACAAAAATGTTTGTCATGCAATCTATCAGCTGATATTTCTACCTCCTCCATTCCAACCTTATCTTCATCCAGTTCAGCTCTAGGTTCATCTTCACCATCTTCTTGTATAATTGTTCCATTTTAAGCTTGAAGGTCTCCCACACCACTATATTAGAGTTGGGGTCCTGAATTGAGTAGCCATTTGTAATTCCATTTAATGATCTTATTCATTCTGATGATAACCTCGGCAACATTTGTCAACAGGTCACCGGCTTTATATTTTTTGTAAGAATAATGAACAAAGTATTATATCTAGGAAGCGTATAACCCGAAACGAAAGTTAAAATACGTCCTATAAAAATGTATCTAAAGATACGTAAGAAATAACTCTCTATGTAAGATTAGTGATGAGTATGTCAATTCGTGTCTGTTTAATGCGTGGTACATAAAGGACTGGTATTTGAACAGACGGTGCAAACTTGAAAGCCTTTTTCAACATTATTGACAAAGTTGATCTAGATATAGAAGTTAAAACTAATGTTCAGTCTCTATCTGATAAAAAAAAAATTGTGTCAAATCTATAGTCAAATCTTCTAAGATTTTTTAAAAATTCATTCATATTTATTTACATGTATTTAAGCAACTAGTAATTTGGATTAATCTGTTTGAGGATGTAATTAAGATTTTGTTGTTTCAAACTACTAATTTAGAGTAAATACTAACACTATCCGTTGAAGCTCGAAGGTGTAACTATACTTAATATTGATGAAACAAATAGCCGAAGCTATTGTTAATGCATTTTAGAGAGGATACTACCTCAAAGATATCATTTTCAGAATTTGATATACTTAATATGTTAGAGTATAAATCTAAGATGTACCACATTAAAAAATAAATAAGTGAAAGTGTATTGTATTGTTTATTTGAACTTAATCGAAAGGAGTAATAAAAAAAAAGTTATCCACTTTTAGGTATTTTTTGATATTAAATTAAAAGAGAGGATTTAAGGAATGTATAGAAAATTAATATAAATAATTTGCGGAAAATATATGGCAATATAGAATACACTTACTTGGGTATGTGTATGTATATGTATACACTCACATATATGTAATTTTAAATGTTCTATTTTGCTATCTATGCATATATATATTCATAAAAACTTCTATATGAATTTGATATATATGACCGACTTTTGTTTGTTAATAAAGGGTGAGGGGTAATTCGAAGATACTGACAGTAACACACAACTCGGTGGGTACACATAAGTTAGAACCACTGCCTGCAAATAATCCGTTCTTCCCATACCTTTTGAGAAAAAAAACTTTATAGTTAGAGAAGGCGATGCCTTGATTTTCACATTCACCAGTGATTAGATGAATGTACACATTATAGGTTGGTATTGTGTAAGAAACATTCAATACATACATACTAGGATATGGTGATGGCTATGGGAATATCTGACAACCAAGCCAGACCTGTGGTGTGGCTGTATGCTGATCGACTTCCCATAAGACGTAATCCAAGCGTGAAAGGTTTTCACCGTTAGGAACAGTGTTTTTGGAAGACAAGTTAAATGGGACCAGTGCCATGAGTGGATACAGAATAGCCACGCAACATACGTGCATCAGATGTTGAAGATGCTGTAATACTGCCTTCCAACAGCAGCCAACGCACAGATGCTGAGATGTATTACAAGTTGTGTACATATCACGATGGTCAGTTTTATAGGATGCGATTGTGGGCCCCATCTTGCTACCAAATTGTTTGTATTCCCACACATACCGTCTGTTCCTTGACACAGTTTTACCTGGTCTGCTGGAGGACGTAAAATTACTTATATGGCAGAGGATGTGTTATCAGTGTGACGGCACCTCTGCACGCTATAGGGCACAAGCGCGGTGACTATTTAATGAAATCCACCTCAACAAGTGGATCAGGCGTGGAGGGCCGGTAGAATGACCATCAAGTGTCACCGGAACTCACACCACACGAATTATTTCTTGTAGGTTCACCTCAAAGCATTGGTGTACCTACCTGATAGCCCACTGCAGTTGTTAGAAGACACTGTGGCATGGTTACACGAGGCTGTTACGACAGTTGACATTAATGTAGTTTGCCGTGTGCACACCGAATCCATATATATTGTTTGAAGCAATGCATATACATGAGAGGATCAATTTTAAAGCACCCAATGCGAACTAAACTATAAGATTTATGTAAGTTTAAAACCCAGCGTTGCCACATCACCCCTCTATAATTTTAATGTAATTCATCGATGGAGGGTAAGGCAACTCTATTAAACATTTGAATGTACAATATAAACCTACCGATCTTAATGAGTGAGCCTTTCGCATAAAAATGGTTTCATTCATGAGATAGTATCGGTAAATTTTAATGAAAGTGTTTCAAATGCGCTAGTGTTGAAACCTTTTGAAAAGAGAATCTTGCTACCCCCTTGAACATTGAAAGATTAGAGTTTAGGTCTTAGACCTATATACTCGGTAATAATTGTTCGTCCTCAAGTCTCGTCTTTGAGTTTTCCGAGTACCGTCTTATTAACTAGGGGAATCTCGCAAAAATGTCTTGGTCGTAGTTCATAGAGTCTAGAGTGTCTTTTGCTAATGTGATAAGTTGCTTGTACGCAACCTTGGCAGTAATTTCGTACAGGAACCTATTCGTGTTCTTGGACTGGGGGATTTAATTGAACCTGGTGGGAAGACAGGAACCATAGCCTGGCATTGCAGCACATACATAGAACATATTATATATATTATATGGATTAAAATATATACATGAATCTCTTAGGTTTGCATCTCGATGATGAAAACGTTTTCCGATACGGTCGTACGATTCTTAAGGTTGGTGCTGGCTATGAAGTTACCCTTATACAACTTTCCTTCTCACTTAAAGGTGATCTTTATCGTATGGTAGGGCCTCTTGTTGGAAATGAGGCTTCTGAGAACAGCATTATTTATAACTTAAAAAAAATATATATTAAAAAGAATGTTCTCAAACTTGTTTCTGACATTACTCCTCACCTCCGAGTTCAAGGAGATGAACTTAACCATCCAGGGAGACTATTTGAATCATAGTAAACTATGGATTCTAGACAGTTTTGGGACTTTTGTGAAACATAGCTATAAATTACTATTGTGAATCATATGTACTGTCCTAAAGGATAACGTTGTACAGTAATTATTTTCTCATGCCTACAAGTACGTGGGAGGGAGTGGAGTTCCCTTTATTTTGATATAATGGCCAATTGGAATGAAGATCATGTAAATCTTGAGGATACTCGAGTTTACCTGCAGGATATACAGTGTTTCCTTATTATCTTCGATCATGCATACATTGAACAAATATATTTCACCTACGTCAAGCCTACTGAATACTTCGTAGGGCAAGTTGCTAGGTATCGAATAATAGTAGTCCGCTTACTTCAAGATAAATGAGGTAGTAATATGGGTTTTTGACAGTCAAATGAGGGCATGTATCGATTATTCCCTCTTTTATCGACCCTTTTACAAATGTGCTTGTAGATGTCATGCAAACCAACTTTATCGCTCGCCTGTTACCTCTTGATATGAAATATACTAGGTTTTTCTTATTTTTATCGATTTTTATTTTTCAAATTTAGTCTTCATTTTAACGGGAAAATGTGATTGACGGTTCAGTTAAGATACTAGGGCACATTTTGCAAATGGTCAAATGGATACCGTACACCTTACTTTACAGCCTACCAACTGACTTAAGCACTTGATAGAGGCCATTTTGGACGATTCTTGAGTAAAATTTCCTGTCCTGACGGCCTCTCCTTGGGTGACGTTCAGAGTTGACGAACAAAATACACTTGGGCAAAGCCCTCGCGGGACTTTGGTGCGGCTTTACTGGGGCAAAACTCAAGCTTGTGTGATGTTTCAAGTTGATACCTTTATTGTTCCGAGTACAATGTACGTAGATACTTGGGCGGGACCTTCTGGTGTCTCACCACGGATCTGATCTATCACCCCGAGTTAAATGCACGTAGATACGTTGGTGAGGATTGACGTACACAACCTAAAATGCATGTAGACATTTGGTGGTGTAACCCAGATAAATTAATCTACTATACCAAACTTTGTGTACATAGTTTATTTGGGTTAGGTACAGACACATTAATTAAGTATTCCAAGATTTAATCCAGAGCTGTCCTAGTCCATGCCAAATCTTATATTCTCCCTCATAACTAATCCTCCACCGACACTTTTGCCGCGTATTAGTTACAACTTGTGAATGTGGGAAATGCCAGGCCTCCACTGTGGTTAAGATTCCATGTTAAACTGTAGGTCCTCCATTTCATCTCACAATCACAATACCATTACCCATTAGCTTAAGTGCGTATAGCCAAAACGTGTAGTAATACGTGGTGCTAATAATAATAATACACTGATTCCTGTGAGAGGACGAATTCCCATGACCTTGTATTGACCTGCACAATAGTTCTAGGACCTGTCAAGACTGAAGGAGAAGGTTTCCTCCCAAACTTTGCAGAAAACTCCCCCTCTCTTGGCGTTAATGAAAGGTAAATAAGTCCTTAAATCAGAAACATCTTCTCTGTTTCATCTCTCTCTATCTCTTCAGGACCAGTCTAGGTGTTGGATGGGTATTTCCTAGTGTATCATTGTTTATGGTTGTACAACCAGCCATGCTAAGTCCAGCAAAGAAGGAGGAGCTTAGAGACCCATTCTACGAATGGAATTAGTGGTAGGACATTAATTTTGTCACTACTTGTGAACTTGGATAATTCTTCAACACTTATTATTTAGTAAGTGGTTTTGGTTTTTAAAATCAACGCTACCCTTATCAATGGTAACGAAAATAAATTCAGTAATGTGGTCCTGGAAAAAATATACCGGTGTGGTCATTCTCCTAATTCAAAGTAACTTTATCACCAAGCATACTTAGTAGAACATTGGTGTACCAATTTAATATTTAAAGCTTAAGAATAATTTTAAGGTTTTTAATAATACAAATACCAGAAAATATATACGAGGTAGTATCAACAAATTTCAAGAATTGTTCTGTAAAATGAAAACAGGGTGGAGCACTGGGGTGGCGTGCACTGGTGTGACGATCTGTGACCTTCATCTGTCGGTAGTACAAGTGGTATAATTCTGAGTAGACCAAGGGCTGTGCTATACACCTTTATTTTATGACGTGCACGGGTGCATTTGCGATTATATTACGGACCGCAAACTCGAGCAGTTAGTGAACTTCAAACTCTACATCTTACTCAGAACATCTGGAACGGAGACCTTCCAAATTATGCAGCAGACATATGGAAATTAATCTATGAGCCCTCCAGTGTGTTTTGAGGGGTACTCTTTCTTCAGGAGTGGCAGAACGTCAATGAAAGATGAAGAGAGGTCATGGTGACCTTACACGAACACAAACCCGAAAATTTGATCTTGGAGAGCTGGGGCTCTTCCACTGCGAATATTGTTGATTTGTCTCCAGGTCGTAACCATAAATCCAACTCTCGTCTCCAGCTATGATCCTTTACCTGAAGATTGGGTCATACAGGGCATGTTGACGGAGTTCCTGACAGACTTGGACACGGTGCTCCTTCTGTTCAGCGGTTAGAAGCATTGGTATAAACTTGACAGCAGTGCAGTGCATGTTAAAAATGGACGTGAGGATTATCCGCACTGATACGTATGACAGATTAACAATGTCATAAATGTCCTTACTGGTCATCCGGTGATCCTCATGTACAATATCCTAACTCTGCCCACAATCTCCGGGTTTGTTCTCGTGGAAGGTTCTCCTGACCTCTCTTCGTCTTTCATTGACGTTCTGCAGCTTCTGAAGCTGAGTGCCACTCAAAACACCCCGGATAGCTCGTATCTTTATTGCCGTAAGCCTGCTGCATTAATTGGAAGGTCTCCGGTCCAGATTTTACGAGTAAGACGCATAATTTGATGTTCACTCTCTGTTAGAGTTTTCGGTCCAAAATCAAATCGATAATGGACCCGTGCACGCCATCAAATAAACGTAACTAACACAGCCACCAACCTACACAGAATTATGCCACTTGTCGTACTGACAAATGAGGGTCACATCTCATCAAACCAGCACACGCATTCCCATGATCCACTCTATTTTCAATTTACAGAATCAGTCTTGAAACGTTCCGATACCCCTCGTACATTGTACATTGTGGTAACTCAATATTTTATCTTATCATATTTAATACTACACTTAACATATTTCATTTTCACTGTGCTCAGGAACATGACATGATGTGGCTTTGTTTTCATAACTGACCGACGATACAATAACAAGGTTTGAACGTATGGTAGTGGGTCCCATTGCTTCAAGTGTTGATCATCTAGCTTGATGAATATTAATGATGTCACTTAATTTATAAAAAGAAAAGAAAATAATAATGGAGTAATTATTAAGATAATTACAGTAAGGCCAAGTCCACACTCAGAAGAACAACAAAGAAGTGGCTTTAAGCAATCTGCCAGAAGTTTAAAATACACTGGAATACAAATTACTCCACAGTAAACATAGTATAAAGATAAATTAAAATAATTTATTTTCAGTTTGGTTCTGAAAAGGCTGCAACGATTATTTATGGTATCCTTGACATTTGTCACTTTCAAATTATTCGGCCCTAAGTTCTAGTACAGTATTTCAACAACCTTAAAATGTTGGAATATTCTTCTTGACAAACGTCACTATTTAGCTTTCATTCCATGGTTTTAAACAATTTTGAGCAATCTAACTATTAAATTGTACATAATGCTGCTCAAAAGAATTGTAACCGATTTAATTATTGGTATCACAGCTTGTCATTAAAATCCACGCCATGAAATATCACTCTTAGAATATTTTATACTTTATTATATTCTTTCAGCTGGTTTGGATGTCATTGATTCATTCATTCTTACTTACGATGTATCAACTAATCAGCCTTAGTCAGAAAATATGATCTTGCTTACAATTCTACTGAAAGAATAATCAGTTTTTCAAGTGCATCATTTCACACAAAACTATATAAACTCGTTTAGTTAAACATTACCAAATATTTTAATCTTTTAATGGATTTTTGTGTTGGGTCATTTATTTCATCCTTAAAGTTCATGTGAGTGAAAAAACAATAAAAGTGATTTTTTTAAATTATTTTTGCTCTTTAATATTTAATTTGGTACAAATCGAGAAATGTACATTCAATTTCTATATTGTAGCTCTTGTGTAAATAGCGAGTGCTTTAAGTTAATTTGAACTTGTTGGTTCATCAATATTTAATAGAGATAATTTCCTTTCTTCATCTACTATTTTGGCTATAATTCTTTTTCTGGATGATTCTTATACATGTTCACTAATTTGCGTTTCACTATAATGAGAATGGAATGTGTTACCAATATCCAACCGTTATTTTTTCATTAGTTCCAATATAGTGCTATAGAAGTGTAGTAAGCTGTGAAATATTTTAAGGTTTTTCACAAGTTGGAGGTTAATCTAACATATGGTTTGTATCACAAATTTTTTTTATTGTGCATTACATAATACATAATTACATAAGCCTAGGAGTTTTCATGACCACCAATTTTTGTTCTAAGAACTTAGATTTCTGGTACATTTTCGTGCAATTATAAGTGTCTGACCAATATATCCTCCAAGTGCTCAAACTAAGGAATTTTTTTTATAAACTCCTATACTAATAAAAGAAAAGCATGCAATACAACAAAGTTTTACTTTTTAATGCTTCAGACAACTGTGTTTCGTTTTATGTTCCAACCACTTTTTTTCTGGCCAAATGTCAGTTCTGTTGTTTATATTAAAAGAGGAAGAATGAGATGAATCAGCAATATTAACACTTGTTTTGTGACTCTCACACAGCAGTTAGTCAACATTATAACTTCAAGATATTTCAGTTCCCATTTTATCTGTTATATTATCAGGTTCAAAAGGAAGTTTTGACTCCAATAAAGCTTGCTTCATGTTTATGAAGTATTATCTCCCTTTCAAAATTTATATATTTATTTATATGGCATTTAAAACCATTGACACTCACTTGTCACAAGGATTTAAGACTCACAAGAACACAGTATGCACAAACACTTAGGATTATTTTGAAATAAAAAAGTCTATTAAGCCAAAAACTCATTTAAACTAGGCTCGTCACCATTTAGATACAAGTCAATAGTGGAAGGGTTGGGGTAGGTGGGAAAAAGTTTGTTAAGGCTGTGGAAAATGGTAGGTAGCTGTTCTAAAATAGCTACAATAGTATATGTATTGAACTCCCTTCCGTTGCTGGGAGTGGTATTAAATACCTTGAGTGTGTGACTACTCTAGGGGGACTGGTATCTATTGAGCACTGTGAGGCCTTATTGCAACCAGCTTTAGTGACTAATTTTCGTTTTTAAACTAGGTTTATAAACCTTTTAAGGCATCAGGTAGGCACCCGGCATCCAGGAAAGTACCAGTGTGTCGCCCTGAACTGCCCTGGATCGACTACAGCAATGACTAAATGTCTGGTTCATCTAGTTTAGTTTGCCAGTGAAAGATACATTTGGGCTCAGATACCAGCATAGCACACGGTGTATGGGCTTTCCTGAATGGGTTTCAACTCTTTCTCCACGCAAATGCTAGTATATTCTCTCTAAATTTTACACTCTTAATTTCTACCACATAAGAGTAATTGAAATGGATCTAGCCTTTGCACGTATACGGCTAAAATACAAAACAACGCACATTGTATGTTTAACACAATGGCAATAAATAATGCTATCTAGTTTAAACTCCCCGTATTATATGAAATGTGATACTAAGACTACACTGAAAAAATACCTCAAGCTTTAGGTCAACGATGAAAAACTTCAAGTAGACTCTGACGCATGAGACTATATTTGTTATTTTTTTTAAATACTTTAACAATGATGAATACTTTAAATTATCGACTAAAAATTAAACCTGCATCGATGGGTATGAAGACTAAATATCATGCTCATTTGGTCTGTTTTGCATGTAATGAAAGGATTGGGATTCAGATTACAGCCATTGTGGTGATGGTTTTTTTTACTAATGGGCTGAAAATTTGTGTAAATTTCCTAAAAAAAACCTATCTTCTTCATTCCTACCTCAATATTGGAGTTCAGGGGTGTTCATCCTCTTTCTCTGGCGTGCCACTATTTACTCTGGCTAGGTTGAGCGTGCCACTTCGTACCAAAGTCTTAACTTTACTATACCACCACTACCCGGCAAAAGATACAATAAAAATGTATTATGTCCATTTATAAATAATATATATTATTACACTTGAGTGAGGTAGATAGATGTGGGCTATTTCCTTTTACTTTAGCTAGCACCATGTATATAAAATACGTCATAATGCAAACAAAAGCCTAAACTTATATAAAATAAAACACTTTCATTGGGAAGTAATAATTGCATGAATAAATAATACACAATCCAGAAATAATTTAAGATTTATTTTAAAAACCAGATTGATAAACAAATTGTATAACATAATTATATAATTCTTTTTTAATGATAGTAACAGTAGGGTTTATCATTAAAACGGCAAAATACTAGAATAAATGATAACTGGTTTAAATAAGAACATATTTAATTCAAAATAATAAAAGGTTATGTATGTCTGTTCTTAGTGAGGTTTTTGGTTTGGTTGTTAAAGAAACAAGAAAAATCAATTTTAAAAATTTAACTTAAAATGCATTCGCGTGCCATTAATGGCACGCATGCCATGGGTTCGCCAACCCTGTTGTTGTTAAATGTGGATAGCTTGGAATAGAAGCTATACGTAATAATTGTATGTATTTATCAATTCTTAAAAAAGGTGTCAAAGTCTTAGTATATTGAACCAGTTAGCCAATATTCATAAAAGTTTTTAAAGTGTTTTATGTGTAATAAAATGTTTACTGAAAAGTTTAGAGTAAGTTTATTTTATTTTTCAATAGTTTTAACCATTTCCCTGTCAGATCCGACAAAAATGAAAAGTGTTGGCTGAAACTGACTGCACTCAAGTGGCTGTCGTCAATAATCAATGGGGGATTCTCCACTCATGACATCATGGCAGTGTTTGGAAGTGTCATCTCGAGTCACAAGAATTAGCTCAGCCTCATAGATAGATAAATAGATTGGTACTTGGCACCAGACATTCAACGACTCATAGTAGAGACTCATCATCTGGCGGCTAGCTGAGCTTACCCGAACTCACTATTTAAATTTATCTCTTCGATTCCATGTTGAGCTTGGTGTGCCAACATTACAAAAATTAAGATGGTTCATGAAGAAACACAGTTTTTTCTAGTCGATTATTATTACTATTACTTTTTTCATCATGTCCTATTACCCTTGACCTTTCCAAACAAACCAAATTTATTTAAACTATGGGTTTAGGGACTAGGAAAGTAAAGCTGAGATTTTCTTAGCACTTCAACTTACTACCTATTCGGGATATATGCTTATGTACGATTTCCGTTAATGGGTTAGGAATGAGAAATGTTAAATTTAAAGAAAGTGTACCCACATTTGCGTATAGAGAGAGTGCAAAACCATTTCGTAAAAAACACTCTCAGTACACCCGACCGGGATCAAACCAAGATATCCCCGTCATCGACAGTCTAGTATATTGCGAGAGTAGCGCCTTAGACCATGTGGCCACCGAGGTGGGTTTTAGAGGAAGTGTACCCAAATTTTCTCGTGGCGAGAGTAGGAAATCATTGAGGTTAAAACACCTTTAGTATATCCATTCCATTCCAACCTTGACCTCCCTCTCACCGTCAAACCTGGCTAGAGAAGCTTAAAATTTAGTCCACGTTCCCATTGATGCGGGTTATTTTTATGTCATACATTTTACCCCAAGGTAATTTCAAGTGGTAAATATAGGGGACATTTAATGGAGAAGAACTGCACTAATGTTTGCACCAGCACCAGTAGGTTATTTGGTGAAAATAACCTTAGCGTGATCAATATGAATTAGTCCTAGGTAGGCCTCCTTGTTTATAGTGAGCTCCACTAGCTTATCAGCCAATATTTAATATCATTTAGAGTAATTAATATATAAGAAGACTATATATAAGCAATTGCAAACATTAGCGAACTCGTTATTTTATGAGTTTTTAGTATACCCCGATTAAATATCTAATGTACGAGTATTAAGACTAAATAAGAGTAACTCGTAAAATAAAATAAATAGTACTGTGCAACGCAAATACTTTCTTAATACTTCATATAATTTATACTTATAAATCGTATTATATGTGAAACGAGATAATCGACATTGTTATTGAAACATAATGGAAATTAAGGATGTCAAATTTCACCAAAGATAATACACGAAATAAAAAAAATATTATTTGTTCTGTGCATTTTCAAACCCCTCATGTACCAAAGTTCGATAGTCAGAACATTTTTAATTTGATAAAATATAATTTCAATTAAATGTTTGATATCCTTAAGAGTCTTACATTTTTTAAATAATATGTTATTTCGTACCTTAAAAAGAAGTGAATACACATTATCAAAATTATTATTTTTTCTTATGTTAGGTACCCCAAAGTAATTTTATTGTGAAAATGAGTTGCACAATCTATTTTACAAGCGTCCCTAGATGCAAATTTTAGTCAAAATCGGTAGAGCCAAATTAGAGAATATCTATTTGTTCTCTTTTTTGCCCACGAGTAAGCTACCCTTATATTTATGGTTAGATAGTTAATTAAAAAGTTCTGTATAGCCCTATAATCCCTAGACACCAAGTTTTGGCCACCCAGTAAAATAGGCTTTGGCTATAGTAATATTAAAATACATTCAGACAAACGTTATGAAACTTTTACATCCATCAAAATTAAGAAGGAATCACGAGAAATAAATAAATGGAACGGTTCACCACACATATTTTCTCGTTTCTCCTTAGTAAAGGGTGACCTGGCGGTCTAGGGGCAAGGTGTCAGACTTCTATGCTGGTGGCCGGGGTTCAATCCCCGGTCCCGGCAAAGATTTATCTGATTACCAAACCCTTCCTTCACCTCTGACAAAACATCTTGTGAATGTGAGGAATGCCAGGCCTCCACCGTGGTTCGGATTCCACGTTAAACTGTAGGTCCTCCATTTCATCTCACAATCACCCTACCATTACACATTAGCGTAAGTGCGTATAACCCGAACGGGTAGTAAGACGCGGTGCTAATAATAATAATAATAATAATAATAATAATAATCCTTAGTAGAGTAACTTATATATCTATATTCAATATTACTTACAGGCCATCCGGGTTCTCCGTCTCTTTATATGTATAGGACAGTGATAGAAAATTTACAATTAAAGAAAATGTATACCCGCACTTTTATGTAGGGGAGAGGAAACAATTTTTGAAAGCTAATCTCTGTACACCTAGCCTGAATTTGAGCACAGACCCCCTAATCAGTGGTTAGACCTGGAGAGAAAAGATTGGACCGACAATGAAATTGATGTTGTTATATATTGCTCTAAGCTTGTTTGAAGGATAAACACGAAACATACAAAAAAATAAAATACGATATCTTAGAATTGGTTTTAGTTCCAAAATAAAACTATATTTTTAAAGAATTTACACTAAAACTATTTGGCATAAGGAACTTTAAAGTTCATAGCCACAATAATGCAAACTCGTCATTCGACCCTAGCCTGAGACACCAATCCAAACCCTAAAACTTACACACAATCTCTTTCAAAATACATTTTCACATTTTACTTCAATCTACAGATACCAAAGAATCTTGTCTCTTCAGGTTTCTTCACTAAAGTTTTGTGTACATTCCTGTAATCATACATACGCGCCAATTAACAAGCCAATTTCAGCCTACGATAAATAAATAAATTAATGATATAATTTTAATTATATCTACACTAGCCAGCATGGAACAAGGGACTAAATAGCATATTACTAGTAGACCTACTAAAGCAATATAAGAATGTAGAATTTCGGAAAAGTTACAGATGTATATCACTCGGTCAATTTTAATTGGGTGCTGTAAAAAGTAAAGTGTTTTCTATAATTCCACCGTTTTAATTCCTCTCAAAATTAATCTCAACAGTCAATCATAACGGAATGCTATTTATACACTTTTTTTAAAGCATTACTTGAGCAATAATATCATCGTAAATCGTTTAAAATTGTGTCATATGTGATCCATAAAAAGTTACAATTATCATTGTTCTAGCCATTAATAAACAAATGAGCAAGCAGTGTACTAAGAATTAAGTCTTATATTCTGGACAAATCATTTCATATAGCCTTGATTGTTTCCAGGCATGATGTCATCGCTCGCTTAGAGATAAGACATCAAGTTTCAAAATAGGTGTCACTTTTATTCCATTGGTAAAAGAGCGTCGGGATGAAGTGGATAGTACGTTATATTCTGGACTTGGCCTTGGGAGATCTTGTACCCGCTTCTTCACAGAGGTCATGTTCAAAGTTAATCTAGAACTATATTTGGAATATTAAACGTATACTTTCCAAACACCGAATAGTATCTGCACAATACTTAGTTAGCCACATGCATTCGTGGGAACACATAGTAAATTTAGTGTTACTTTATCTGGTTTGTCGCCCGACACCTTAGATCAGTCGGTAGCCTGTCTGTCTATTGAGCTAAGATTCCAGCATGAATGAGAAATTTATCTTTGATTTAATATAAGTTAACTCTTTTACAGTGATAAATTAACAACCGGAGGATGGGTGTTGTGTCTGTTCTAGATTTAAGATAGTTTATAAATCATGTGCTGGTATAATCCGTCGGTTCAGAAAGTGCATATTAAAAATCTCAGTTAAAAAAGAAAAATCAAAGTCTGGTTTACTGGTGATGGGTAGATTGGGGCTTGCATCCCAGCTACTAAAGTTGTTTTATCCTGAATGGCTTTCCATTAGCTCTCCACGAAGATAAATCACCTTTCTACTAAACTCTACATTCTTCATCCCTAATCCAATAGTTATATTAAACGTTATTAGCATGGACGAGTGTAAAAAAAAACATGTGGATAGCATGGATGGCAAGTAAGACGTGGACAAAGAAAAAACATATGTCTTAGGGCAAACATAATCAAATATTAGACTAGTCTAGGCAACAACCTTGATCGAGTCCATTTGTCAAAAGGTTGTGTGCAGACTTTCTAAATCATCGGTCATCTTCACGGGGAAAAAATAATGTGATATTTAGGAGAAATACAATATTTAGCTAAGAATTTATACACAGGACGAATAAAACTAATGTTACAATAATATTATATTATGTAAACCCTCGGATATTTATCTTTGGGGGTTTCTTGCTTATCAGTTTATACGTCCATACACTTACATGTTTTTTTATTAGATTAAAATATATAAAACAATTATTTAGTGCAAGTATATTTATTAATGGACCAATAATATTGGTATCTTATTCTGCATAAATCAAAGTTAGTAAGATTACGAAGGCACCAACACTAACCGAGAGAAGATATGAAGAACAAAATTCTGGTAAAGAACACGCTTAGTGTGTCAGGATACAATTTGAATCGCAACCTTCCCTCTCCAAGGTAGATCTAAGCAAGCACCCAATTGAACTATATCAGCCCATTATGATATAATCTTAGAACGTAGCCTTTTTTTAAAAATTAAATGATTTAAAAGGCCTTATTTATAAGACGTCATTTCCCCCTCATTTCAAAAGAAAACTTATTTTTTCACCACGTTATATATATCAGAGTTATCTTCTTTAATACCACTAACTAGGTATCAATAAGAAATGTAAGATTAAAAAAATTTACTCACCTTTACTTGAAAAAGAGCATAAAAATAACACCTCAGTACACGATAACTGTAATTAAAATCTTTATTACCAGTCCTCGGCTAGATAAACTAGATTATCCTGACGTTTAGTCCGTGTGCCCACTTACATAGGTCTTAGAATATTAACATCACCATAATATGCTATCAGCCCCGTGGTGTAGTGGTCAGTGCACCTGACTACGAGTCTGGGGTTCTGGTATAGATTCCCGGCTACTATCCCGGGTATTTTTTTCCGAAAGGGGAATACCCCAACGGTCGCCAGGGTTTAGTTATTTATGATTAAGAATTTCCCCTGGTGTCACACTCTCATATTTACTATCACCATCACCTCACCTCATCAGGACATGGAAAGAGCCCCCACGGAAAGAATGTATGATTAGTACATTCGGGCGTCCCCTGGGCAACGGTACATTAGTACTGACCAACATTTCCAATACTGGGCTACGATTGATGTGGCCCAGACGCACAATATTATTACTATACCTTGAAATACTGAGCTTATACATTACCTGAAAAGAGACAAATGTTCCACCACCTTACTATTCAATCTCCTTGATACTGAGTGACGGTGTCTTAGAACTATGTGGTTTAGTTCAGTTTTGTAGTTGGCTAGTGACATTAGAAAATCGGTATTCCCAATATTCTTTCAAGCTATTATGAGGATTACTACTTGAAGCTACAGTACATAAGGTTTGGTCATGTTAGGTTAGGAAAGGTATGTTTATTCTTAAAGAACTACCAAACCAGATTTCCTTCTTTATTACTTTGCATATGAAACCACACCTTCTTTTTACAATAGTCTTCTTATTGATTTTAGATAAATGGTGACGCAATAGATGAGTAACGTATGGGTACGTATTGTAGAGTTTTATATTGATACGAGAATACAAATAACTGGTAGGCGATGACCTGGTAGTCTAAGGGTAAGGTATAGGACTTCTTTTCTGGGGTCCGGGTTTCAATCCTTGGCCCCAACACATATTTAACAGATTTCCAAACCATTCCTTCACCTCTGACAAGGTGGGTATTAATCACAACATGTGCATGTGTGTAATGCTAGACCTCCACCGTGGTTCGGAGCCCACGTTAAACTGTAGGTCCTCCATTTCATCTCACATTCACCCTACCATTGCACATTAGCGTAAGTGCGTATAACCCAAAAGGGCAGTAAGACGCAGTGTTAAAAAAATAAATAATATAATAATAATAATAATTACTAGTAGACAAATAAAATAGGATACTCTTATACGGATAGCGTTTGTTTTGATAGCTGCATTTATATTTATTATAGATCTACACTATATAAGGAACCTATATTGTATCCATTGATTTACAAAAATAATAAATAAATGTTGACGTTTATGTTTGATCAAATATAACAATATTTTTATTTTTAGTAAAATATCCTCAGTCTAACACCTCAGCTCAGTCAGTAGCATGGCTAACTACTGAGCTAAGGGTCCCTGGTTCTGTTCCCGGCATGACCAAAGATTTATCATTGATAATAATATGGCTCTACATTTCACAGTTTTTAAATTAACCAACCCCCGGGGACTAGATTTTGTGCCTGTCCTAGTCTCAAGTTATAATATAAAGCATACGAAGCAACGACAGGCCGAGCAAGCCGTTAGTGGAAAATATATGACTTGAATAAAAAACTAGCCGAGGCCACAAGTTGGAAATCGTAATGGATGTAATAAAAAGTAAACTAATCTAAATAAACTACAAGATATGAGTTTTGTCTATAGGTGTTGTTATTATAATATTCTAAAATGTAACTAAATGATGTTAAAACTGATTATTATCATATAGGTATGTATACTACTTTTATCCTGTGTATATAGTCTTTACTTGATGGATTACACTATAGCGTGATAGTATATTGTAATTTAATATAAATAATATATATTTGAGAAATAAGGCCCATTTACTAAATTGAATAATCACTATAATCACTATTACCAATTAATACTCCGCTATGTATGTGTGCATTGTCGAGAGCAATAATCATGTAACAAAAATATATTGCCATTGTTTAACCTAAAACCAATAAACAGTTGCCATGAACTTATCAGTACATGGACAATTCATCATAAGTGTTCAATTCTTTGACATTGAGCACCAGTAAGTGACTTAAAATATCTAACTTAAGAATACCATAAGATTGATAAACTACCTTGTTAGAAGATATCTCAAATGAAAATGGCTTGGATGAAAGTCTGGTAATTTGTTTCAAGTCTAGATTGCTGAACGATCGATTTGATTAAATCTAATAATGGTATTTTAGAGGTAGTATGTGTATTATTCGAATAAAATAAGTGCATTAATTTCTAAAAAAATCAAATCAATGGTGATGCAAATTATGGCTATTTTTGATTTATGTTCGTGGAGTTTCTTCCATCGAATCCAAAGAAAGTTCCCTCACAAGGACTTTTCATTCTTCGTTCTTCGTTTCTTCCAATAATATGTAGATAGCTGTCATATAAATCATATCGTTTGTTTACTCTCTATTCTAAAGGTAAAAAGAAAAGAAGCGCGTGTTTACTTTTTACCTGACGTTAGGCTAACATTGAGAAACGTGATTCTGTTGTTGGGATTCCTCCTTAGTCATTGCTAACCTACCACTTCTTCGTCCTCCGTGCTGAGTCTAAGTTCTGCAAACAAAATAAGGGTTGTACAGTATTGGGTAGCTCTTACAAGAAAAGTACAAATGGAATTCTTGTATCAGGTAAAGTTTAAGAGGTGCCACTTAGATCGTTGTACTTTTAAGCACCACGCCTTACTATCCGTTTGGGTTTTACGCTAATGTATTATGTTAATGGTTTTAGGGATTAGGAAGGTTATATTTATAGGAAATATACCCACATTTTGTGGATGGAGATTGGAAAACATTTTTGAATAATCACCCTCAATACACCCAACCGAGATTCGAACCTCGAGCTAACAGTCATCGGCAGTCTACCTCGTGGCCAGCGAAGCAGGTTAGATCATAGTTAAGCCACGGCAAATACCACTGAGGCATTAGTCTAAGGCGTTGATTTAGAATAATCATTGCTCACATACAAGTTGCTGTTTCCGGCTTAAAATATCAGAACCCCAACGTCCCATGAAAATTGATATCTCTTTCGCTATCGGGCTAAGAGGGCTTTCCAAAGAAGGCCTCGTCTATTGACTCAAAATATTCCCATTCCCCAACTTTAAAAACTTAGTTTTTGTAAATAGCTCAGATAATTTAAATTTACCGTTAAAATACTCGGTAAGTATTTAAAACTAAACATTCTTGTTAAGAGCGTCGATATGTGAAATATCACTTCTCATTGCTACATTTATTTAGTTTTTGCATTAAAATATCATTATCTTAACTATGTAGTAGTTAAAAAAAAATTCATCTCACTCTAATCTATGTCAACACATTTATGCCAATGTATTTTAAATTAGTACCTTTGTATTTTATCCATAATTAGAGTCTAATCGTCTAATCGTTACGCTAGAACTGAACTTAATCGCAGATAATGTACATAATCGCTTTTTCCACTTTGTCTTGTTTTTTTAATGCCACGTTTTACTACTAGGTTAAACGCCATGTACTAATTACACTAATGTCTTTGGGATGAGGCTACAATTTAAATGAAGTACACCCGCATTAGCGTGGAGTAGGAAGGGGAAGACCATTAAGGGAAAAACACCATCAGTGCACCTGACCAGGATAGAACCCCAATCTTCCCGTTTTCAGCAGTATAGTCTATTGAGAAATTAGTGCCATAGACCATGCAGCCACTGAAGTGGGCTTTGTCTTAATTAAAACCGATCTAATGTAGTTAACATTTAATCACGCTAATGGAAGAGGATTGAAGGATCTATAATGAATAGAATATATATCCACATTTTCGTGGAGGGATAGTAATTAATAATTTGTAACTCCCATCAATATAGGATAATCCTCCAATATTTGAACTATGAAATCCCTGGCCACTGTAACACCAGACTGGAAGAGTTTGACGTTTACTCTGCGTACACGCTGATGTAGGTAGGTTCGAAAGTTGAAAGAAGTAATATTGTATACGATATAAAAGCAGTGAGTCAAATTCAGGAAACTTAACTTTATGTCAATAATCAATATAATAAATGGATATATAAGATGTATCAGTGATTTTATATGTGTGTTCAAAACATTTTCCAAACCAGGTAATATTCCCTGAAGCTCTTTTTAAAACACACATACAAAGTTTGAATGGGCCATAATTTTTTAAAAGCTGTGCTTCATATGATCTATAAACATGTCTTAGAGACTTTGGGAGTTTCAATGGGATAAATAATTTATTATAGATCAGTTGCAAAAGTTTCTTGAATGACATTTATTCGAAAATTATAATAATTTGGTCACAGGAATTAAATGCTTCCCTTTTGTGAATTGCTTAAAATTACACAATCTTGCTAGGACTGTATTTTATTGAACTAGAGCATAGGTGCCCAACCTTTTTCAATAGACGACTCCAATGATAGATGACCTATTTTAGCTAAAAAATATTTTTTATTCTCTTCTTTATCTTTTACAAAAATTGATGTAATACTGGCAGGATAGTGGTAGAAAGGATGAATTCGAATTATCGTGGTGGTTGGAACTATTTGGTTTCGTTTCTTGATTATTGTGTCTGATGATTGACACCACACCACTGATCCTTTTCCACTTCAAATCGATATAAAGCCGTTTAGTTTGTATGAAAGTTGGAGTTGAAAATTTGATGGTTTTGCACGTGGCTACAATGGTAACGTTTCTCAAACTGTGCCCTGTGGAGCCTTTGGGCAACGCCAGTTATCTCAGACTTCTTGACGCATTTTTATAATATTAATTATTTGTTTTTCACAATATAAAATAATACAGTAATTAAGATTTCAAATTTTTTCGAATCTGAATAGAAGGTATTTTTCCAAAGAGCAGGCCGAACAAGCAAGATTTTCCGTTTGTTGTGTACATTTTTACTTGTAAAAGTTAACTGTCGCTATGAATGTTCATAATAATTCACACTTGTGGATGGTCAACAAATTTATTAGAGCTGTTAGAAAGTATTGTCAATGCCGCAAGAAATGATTATCTTTATTACTCTGGAAAAAAGATTTAAATAAAAATATATTCAATTTATTATATGATTTTTATTATTCTTTCCGAATTGTGCCACCCCCCCTCTCCCTGAAAGTGCTTCACGCCTACCAGGTTGAGAACCACTGAATTAGTTTCCATGTTAAGATTTTTAAATTAAATTACAAGAGTAGTAATTATTATTATTACTCACATGTTCCTTTAAAATTAATTATCTTTTTCACTTACTTTTAACATTAAATTGTAATATGTAATTTGGAACACTAGCAATACAATAGGATTATATCTTGAGTCATTTATGAGCTTATTAAAAATATTTTTTTAAATATAACATTTACTGAAAAGAAACAATAATATAAATCGGATGTGTATCATTGTGGTCACATCATATTTTGATTTAATAGACTACCAATAAAATCATTTTACATCGAGCATTTTACTATAAATATAAGGTATCAGATTGGGTCAATTTTTTTGAATTTAAGGAAAGCTTTACTTTGTTTAGAACGTAATATAAATAAGAAAAAAGTTGTTAAGTGCAGCAGAGTTGGCTTAGGATCAACATGATTTACCTATTTGTCTCTTTTCACATTGTTTAATAAACAAAAATGAGAAATAGATTAAGAAATTTACTTTATTCAAAACTATGTCCTAATACACTTATTATTTAGAAAAAAATGTCTTCCCTAACACTAATAAGAAACATACAGACATTAACATATTTATATAAATCTCTCAAAAATTAATTTATACATACAAAGTAATTAGGGTGGTATAGCAAAAATAGTGATGAAAACCAAATATCATTAACTCTCCATCGTATTCACATCTCTAGGCATGTTAACTAAATTTACAGTCTGGTTTGCTCATGGTAATAATGTGGGGGCTCAAATCCTAACCAGGTGTACCTAAAGTGGCTTTTTATAAATGGTTTCCACGCTTTTCCTTCGAGAATACAGATACATTTCCTTTAAGAATTATAATTTAATTATCCTTATCCCACTAACTAAATTAAATGTGGATAGCTTGAATGGGTAGTAAAATGTGATGGAAAACAATACTCTTTATATCACGCCTCGCTTGGCATGCTGCCTAAGTTTGGACATCTGTGATCTTATAAGGGCAAGAGGGGAGAAGAAGCAGCTATTAGGGTAAGTTGACATGAACGGTACCTTCTTCAAGTGGATGCTGCTGCAACATCTGAAGAGAGAAAGAAAGAAAGGCGGTGGAATATTATTTACTCCCTCCGGGGTTTTCCATTGAAACGTTGGACCAACCAATGCACGATGACATCGTCCCACAACCTACAACAACCTTCCAAAATTAAAGGGTTATATTCATTGACGACACTCAATAGCTTTCCTTAGAATTACAATAGGAAAGGAAGTGGATTTGATGGTGGTTTATGCTATTGGTATCGAACAAGAACGACGGGGTTAAGCAGAAATAATCATAAAAAAAGGAATAGACCCATTTATTATAATGATAGTGATTGTAGGGTTGAAGGTCGTTCTTCTGTGTGCTAAAGGATAAAAAGGGTTTATGAAGGTTCCTCTTTTATTTAAGGCTTTAAAACATAAAAGGTTTGAGAAATATTGTAAATTTATGTTGTTAAGTTTGAAATATAATTTGAAGGCATATGTTCTAAATGCATAATTCTTAGACGTGAGTAATGATCTTACAGATGATATAGACTAAATCTATGCATCAACATATTAACATCCCTTTGAGAAAACATATTTAATAAATGCTCCACAAAGTATCCACAGAATGCTATTTCGTGCTAGGTTACCTGGCGGTCTAGGGGTAAGGTGTCAGACTTCTATGCTGGCGGTCGGGGTTCAATCCTCGGTCGCGGCAAAGATTTATCTGATTACCAAACCCTTCCTTCACTTCTGACAAGACATCTTATTAATGTGGGGAATGCCAGGCCTCCACCGTGGTTCGGATTCCACGTTAAACTGTAGATCCTCCATCTCATCTCACAATCACTCTACCATTACACATTAGCGTAAGTGCGTATAACCCGAACGGGTAGTAAGACGCGGTGCTAATAATAAATAATAATAATAATAATTCGTGCTATCTACTCCTAGTTGGCTTGGTGTTTCTAAGGTTTTTCTCTCAAATAAGTGGAATATTGAGTATGATACAAGGTGAAATATTATTATTATTAGCACTGCATCTTACTACTCGTTCGGGTTGTACGCACTTACGCTAATGTGTAATGGTAGGGTGATTGTGAGATGAGATGGAGGATCTACAGTTTAACGTGGGATCCGAACCAACGGTGAAGGAGAAGGTGAAATAATTGTATTTTTCTTCAATTATTAACAGGCTCATAATATTTAACCAACAAGAAATTTGGGCTTAGTTTTGAAGTTGAAGGTATATTTTTCTCTAAGTAAGGGTAGATATACGATGGATATACAATTATTCTTAAAGTTATTAATAATTTGAGCTTAAAATTTAACAATATTTAAGAAAAACCAGCTGAATACACCCGGTTGGGTTTCCCTCATGACCTTACTTATGTGGAAAAACCAAACACACTAGTCTGTCTCATGCTACCACAAGAGCAGGCATGTAAGTATTTGAATAATACTGTCAGGTATATGATAAGTATGGCCAAACATGAATATGCAGCCTGATTGACCAGAGTCGAAAGAGTTAAAATATCATTACTAAAAACATAATTATCGTACATAGATTATTTACTAGCTTCGTGAATATACATCACCTTGCCTTGTAAGAAATGGATCCAAACCAGGGCTTAAAGAATGATTGGTAGGTATTTGGAGCAAACAGAACAGGCCGAGACAATTTATATTGTAACATTCCAAATCAAATTTCAACTTTAGGATCAAGAAGTGTTATACCTGGATACAAATACCTAAACATAATAAACTAGTTTGAACTCCTTAACCAATGAACAAACTAAAGTCTTATAAAAAATATATAAAAATGGCTTTGTTTAACATTTTACTAAATAATAATAATATTTAGCACCGCGTCTTACTACCCATTCGGGTTACACGCTTTAAGTACTAATTACGCCAATGGACAAGGAATTTAGAAGGTTTAAATAGAGGTAGTGAACCCACATTTGCGTGGAGGGAGAGTGGAAAACCATTTAGGAAAAACCATCCCCAGCTCACCCGACCGAGATTTGAACCTCGATATCCCCGTCCTCAGTGGTTGAGCTCAACACTACAAGCGCGTAAGCCAACTACGCCACCGAGGCGGGTTTTACTTAATAAGGAAAGACGAAAATACAGTTGCAAAGTATTTTCGAACTTCAATAGAATCATTAATCTTTACTAAGGAAAGATGAAAACACATTTTCCAAGTATATTTTCCACATCAGTAGAAATCTTTAGTTAGTTATTACATAATAGTTTTAAATCCTATAAAGCCTGTAGCAGCTCTATCTAAACAATAAACATATCTACATCTTAGCTTTCAAAGGCTTGTTTGTATGGTATTCTATAATAATATATAATCCTGCAATGACTAGGTTAGCACATCAACACTTGTCTCTCTTTCGAAAGAGTCGCGCATATTTCTGCGGCATGTAGAAACACTACCATTTAAAACAATGTTTCTACACCGGCTGCGCTGCAAGAAATCGCACAGCGTGTCGCGAGGACCGAAAATCGAGCGCGTCTGCAGCGCTGCCAGCTAAGCCGCATACGCTAGTGAAAACACTACTATTTAAAACAATGTATCGCTAATAAACATTGCTAACAGCCACGCTGCTAAATACGCTGGTTAAAATGGGCTTTTAAACGTCCCAATTGGAATTCTAGATGTAATCTTCCAAGTGTGTAATAGAAAATGAGCCCTATCCAACACACCTCGTTCTTAATGTTTTACCTAAAATGTCCATCCTACCATATTCTTACTATATTACCTAAACTCTCCTTCCCACCGTTTTCTTTGATATTAAATAAGCTGTCTGTCCTACCGTGTTCTTACTACACTATATAATATATCCATACCACCGTGTTCTTACTATACTATATAATCTATTCATATCACCGTGTTCTTACTATACTATATAATCTATTCATACCACTGTGTTCTTACTACACTATATAATCTATTCATACCACCGTGTTCTTACTATACTATATAATCTATT
>CABFOW010000020.1:422154-440193 GCA_902141385.1 Timema californicum
ATATATATATATATATATATATATATATATATATATATAAATATATCCTTATATATATATAAATATATATCTTTGTGTGTATATACATGTATATATATACATATTTGTATATATACATATATTATATATAGATATATATATACATATATTATATATATGTATATTATATATATACATATATACAAAGATATATACTAGCTTTGCTCGAAACCCCCGGTGAGTTTCCTTTGCAGGTGGATGTAAACTAATGTAATTACAGAGCCGTTTTTTGATAGGTCTTACCGTTTAGCCACAAGAGACCTCCAAAGAAAGGTCCACACCGACTTTAAAGTTGCTCCAGTCATTTCAAAAGTTTTTTTCGGGGGTTAAAAATAATTCAAAATTGCGAAGCAACTATAAAGTCGTTGTGGACCTTTCTTTGGAGGTCTCTTGTGGCTAAAGGGTAAGACCTATCAAAAAACGGCTCTGTAATTACATTATTTTACAGCCACTTTTAAAGAAAACCCAGTGGGGGTTTGGGGGCAAAGCCCCCAGCGAGAAAAGCGGGCATATATAGAAATAGAAATTTTTCTCCACGTTTCCCTAACCGCAGGGAATATAATTATTAAAGGACAGCTTAAGCTCTAGAGAAGGCAAAGGAAGAATAAAATAAGATAAATATACAGTACATTCGGGTTATAACAATGTCACGTCAGTATAAATACACTTTGAAAAGAAGCTTAGAGATGCCTGAAGTTGTGCACCTTAGGCAAATTTAAAATACAAATTCGTTACCTATATTGAGACCCTAGCGCCTTGGTATTCTTAGCTGCTCGTGAGGATTACTTCAAAATCCAGATATATGATTATCTCTATACTCATCATATAAAAAAATAGGGGGGTGAAATTGAGTAAGTATTTATAATATATATTTTTGTGATCCTGACACCTTCAACCACTTGACCGTCAGTTAAGTTAACAATGAAATTTTTTAAAAAAAATTGCACAGTTATAAGTGCTGGAGAAAATATTGTAATTTAGATTTCGGATTTCTTATTTTTGCACTTATATTATATTGTGTTTAATGACTAAGTTGGAAGGGGACGCAAGAAAAAGCCAGTGTTTTCGCAGTTTTAAAAAAAATCAAAAGATAGCCTACTTTTGATCAATTACATCAAAAATTTATCTTCAATTAAAATGTTTCTCATCTAAAACCACTAAGTTCATAAGAGATATTCAAGAACTGTTGATATCACTATGTGTAGGGGTTTTTACTGGAACGATATTTTATTATTTTGTTAGAGAAAGTTTTGCTATGAAAACTACAAAAACCCTTCTCATTACTTGCATCCCTTCTCCCCCACCTTGAATCTAATGAGTAAGAAATGTGGATAACTCCAAAACTAGAGAACATATAACGGTAAAATCTTAGCATAATTATGTACTCGGTGACTCTTGAGAATGTGACACAACCCACTTTTTTTAAACTTATTTCTGTTAATACATAAAATTTTCAATTTCGAATATAATCCAAATCTTGGACATTTTAGTCGAATATAATCCGTATCAAATCTCATACCTAAAATAAATTTATGGTCAAGTCCGACTTGAATATCATGCCAAAAAATATTTTTAAGCCGAATCCAAATCAAACTCCATATTATATTTATTTGATCGAATCGCGTCCTAGATGAATCCTGTTCTTTAAGAAGATGGAAGTGAATATTTTATTTATAAAATAGGCTCCGATCCAAACCGAAACATTTATCTTAGGTTTACTATATTATTGTTTCAAATCAAATAAGTGCTGAATAGTTTACTATATTACGCTACCAAATCCAATCCAATAGAAAAATATTTTTTTAAATGACGATAAATATTTATATATGAAAATAAAAATCTGAACAAAAAATAAAATATGTAATAAATAAATCAAACTCAGCATGTGAACCATTAAATATAGTTCATACAACTTTTTAATTTCATGCTATCTTACAGGTAGAGAAAGTATTGTTTTCGTAAAAAAAAAATTAACTTGAGATTTTGATGAATCTTGACGTTTTATGACCCCCTCGAATCCGAAAAAGTGGATATTGATTACCGTCTGTCTGTCTATACCTCCGACTAGAGCCTAAACTATTTTTCCGATCGGATAAAAATTGGTATATAATGTTTTCATGGAGTTAAACCAAGGGTTTCTTGGAATTGGATATCTAAACCTAAAATAAAGGGTAGTTTACTGAAGATAAAAAGAGAAAAGTCGATTTTCTCAAAATCGGCTCTAACTAATTTGATTAAATTTCATTTAGAAACCTTTATAGATACTCCAAACAAAATGGCTACTTTCAATATTTCAGCAAAATTACTTTAAGGGCTCCGGTCTAATGCGTAAATTCTCATTTTTTTTTTATCATAACACCGAAACTATTTGAGATATGAAATTACTTATCATCGCATGTATGTAGATCTATTTATAATACAGATATTTTAATCATAACATATTTTTATAAAACCAATCACTTTCAAGCTATACGCAAATATATATATATATATATACACACGTTTTTAACTTTACAAACACAAAGGTTAAGTATTGTGACTATAAAAAGAATATAACCTAAAATGTTGATAGATGTCAACGTAATATGAACCCCCGAACCATAATAAGTGGTATTTGCAATGCCGTCTCTGTGAGTCTTTTTAACTCCAAAATTAATAGTAGGTGACCTGGCGATCTAGGGGTAAGGTGTCAGACTTCTGTGCGGGCGGCCGGGGTTCAATCCTCGGTCGCGGCAAAGATTACCAAACTCTTCCTTAACCTCTGACAAGACATCTTGTGAATCTGGGGAATACCAGGCCTCCACCGTGGTTCGGATTCCACGTTAAACTGTAGGTTCTTCATTTCATCTCACACTCACCCTACCATTTACACATTTAGAGTAAGCGCGTATAACCCGAACGGGTAGTAAGACGTGGTGCTAATAATAATAATTATTAATAGTATTTTATTAAAAAGCGAAAATAGAAAAAAATAATTTCTCAAAATCGGCTCAAACGGTTTTGATTAAAATTCGTTTATAGAATTGATTAAGAATATAAATAAATTGGCTATTTTCATTTACCTATGAAAATAACTTTAAGGATACCTTACAGAAGCTAAAATTTCCATATCTCCGCAACTATTTGAGATACTAGATAACTTATAGTTGCAAAATTGTAGTACTATTAAAAATAAAAATAAACTTTTATATACAATATATTTTTTATAAAAATAACAGTTTATGAGATATTGGCAAATATATTAATAGAATTTGGTGAACTTTAGTTGTAAAGATATACTACTTATGTTTTAGCGTAATAATTCTCTAATGACATAGAGTGAGAAATAAGCAAGTCACTCAAAAAGTGTATGTTCTCTTTCTTTCAACCTATTATGGGAAATGATTGTACAGCAATGATATATATCTATTATTTTAGATTCAATAGTCAATAATAAAATATTTTATTGGTCAAAATTTAAAATCAGATATTTAATAGCAATGCAATAAACATTAGATGTGCAACCATTAGTAAAATGTTGAAAATCTTAAACAGGAAGTTGACATTTTAATTTGAAGTGTTGACCCTTGTGGATCTAATATTTATATTTTTACTTTCTCGCTACCTCACTGGTAGAGCAAGTATTGTGATCGCCAAAAAAATTGATCTCAAGATTTTGATTGATGTCGATGCCTCATGAACCCGTCTGTCTGTATGTCCATCCTTCTGTCAGTTTGTACATCGGGCTAGAGCCTAAACTATTCTACTGATTGGGCTAAAACTTGGTATCTAGGGTTTTCATAGTGTTACCCCGAGGAATTTTTGGAATTGGATATCCAACCCCAAAATTAAGGTAAGTTTTCATAAGAGTGGAAAGAAAAAATATCGTTTTTCTCAAAATCGGCTTTAACGATTTTGATTAAATTTCAATTCTAAGAGTTTATTAAAATAGCTAACTAAATGGCTACGCTCAACTTTTTGCCAAAATGACTTTAAGGGTTCCGGTCTGACGCGTAAATGTTAATTTTTAATTTTACCTCCGTATGTCTTTGAGATATAAAATTACTTATAGATGCATACATGTAGATCTATTTATAATAAAGATCTTTTACTTGAAATATATTTTTATGAAACCAAATGCTTTCAAGCTAAGAGCAAATATATATATATATATATATATATAAGTATATATATATACATATATATATTTTAACTATTTAAACACGTTAAGTTAAGTATAACAACCGTCAATAAAATCTAACCCGAGATGTTGATGAATGTCGACGTTTATTGACTCCCTGAACCCTAAAATGTGGTTTTTGCAACGCTATATATCTGTGTGTCTGTCTAAATCTATAATTAAGAGCTGTTTACCTAACGATGAAAAGAGAAAAAATTCAATTTTCTCAAAATCGGCTTTTAAGTTTTGGATTAAAATTCGTATCTAGTTATAATGGCATTTTTTATTTTACCATGAAAATGGCTCTTAGGGTTCTTTAGAGAAGCAAAAATGTATATATCTCCGGAACTATTTGGGATACTGAATAACTTATAATTGTAAAATTTTAGTACTATTAAAAATAAAAAAACTTTTATTGTAAATATATTTTTATTAAACCAGCTGTTTGGGAGATATTGGCAAATATATTGATACAATTTTGTGAGCTCTAGTTGTGAAGAGATACTACTTTAGTTTTAACCTAATAATTCTCTAAATGTCATAGAGTAAGGAAATACGTAAGTCTTTAAATAAGTTGATGTTATTCCTTTACCCTCTTGGGAGAAATGTTTGGACAGCACAAGGGGAAAGCCAGGATTTTCAAAAGGGGAAATGGACGTGAGTGCTCCCATCAGGATCTGGTCGGGGAGGGGGTGGGAGGAACCTAAATAAATTTTGACATAAAAATACTTTGTAATTCAAGTAACGCTAAACTTGAGAGTTATCTTCTAATGAATGATATAACTCTAAATTTGTGATTAGTATTTAAATTTATTGTAAGCAAATAATAAGAATAGAAGCAAATAGTGATTATTAAGAGGAAAATAAATTTAAACATTAAAACCATTATTATATAAATAGTTTTATTTATCTATTAAATCAATCAGACAAAATATATGGAATTATTCAGATTTTGATCAATTGAACTCTAACTCCACTTTATAGTATAGCTAGTTATTTCTCATTATACATCGAAATTTTATCACTTAGCCATACTAACACGTTATGTGTGTGGTATAATTCAAAGATTTTGTATGGAGCTAATTTTTAAAAATGAATTATTTTAAAGATCTTTAATTATTATTTATCATTGAATTAGTAATAATAAAAATGATAAAATAAATTTAAACCTAAACAAATTTTGTGCAACAAGGTGAGAGGCGTGCAAATTAAATTTGCGTAATTTCAATAATGCCGATTTTCACCACTTTAATACTTAATGTGATTGTCTTAAGTATTTATAATAATTACCGTATATTAATAATTTTAAAATATTACCAATAACAATTTAAAAAATCAAATCTCGTTAGTGAGATAGGCCTGGATCTTCCTCTGGTAAATCAATGATCTATTTCTCTCATTTTAGACTAAATAGTCAATAACTACATTTTTTATTAGTCAAAATTTATAAAAGATAAATTTAGTAGCAAAACGATAACCTTCAAATGTGCATCCGCTAATAAAATGCCTACAATTTTACCCAGAAGTAAAAATTTTAATACGAAGTGTTTACAAATGAACACATTAATTTAAAAAAATAGAAATATAAAATTTAAAATCTTGAGTCAAAAAATGTTTTACGTATGTATAGCGCAATTGGTTCTATGCAACTCAAGCTAATTTCTCTATTCACCATACTATTTATCTTGCTCCCGTTCTGATTATTTTAATTTGTTAAGTATAGATGAATTATAGACTCGAATTTTGATCTAAGCCCGTCGAATCCAAATCTAAGATTTGTTTTGATTTGAATTGTCGAATATAATCCTAATATTCCAATAATAAGATTCAAAATATCGAACCGAACTTGAATTTTAGTTAGATTCATATTTGGACTAGAAATTTATAATGTTCGGATAGACTTGGATCTATATTTATAGTATTACTCTTAAGAATACGTGACTTACTACCATGGGTATCTAAAAAAAAAATAGAAAGCTAAAGATTAAAATAGGTCTACTTAGTCAAAGAAACCTAAAGGTGTGCTTCCCTTAGTTGTTATTTCTTTTTTATTATATAACCTACATTACCTAACTCTGTATTTAGTGGACTCAGTTGTAGTGATCATCCAGCTACATCTAACATAAATATTTTGTTATAATACATGCACATTTTAATACGACATATACATTTAAAAAATAAGAAATCTTTATTACAAACTATCAACTTTTTGTTTAGTAAACCTAAAAACTAAATTGTCAAAGGGAAAATGTCATTTCAACATTGTAACTCTTTAAAAACAAACTTATACTGGTGTTTAAACTAAAGAATTGAAACACTGTGTTTCTATCAAAGCTATTATTTTGTTAGCACGTAAGGCAACTGAAATAACGGAATGGGAAGGAGATAAAAGACTGAGTGTAGACAGCCAAAACACCCAACTTTATGGGTTTAAACTTCATGCCCCAGTTGCAGCAAGCAGAGACAGGTGACTGGTGTATACCTTTTGCTGACAATGCACGGAGGAGTGCGGCAGTGGCCACTATTCAGAACTACTTCCGGCACGATGGTTTAGCTAATAGATAATATGTGACTTTAGATGTAAAGGAAGAAATGTTACCCAAGGAACTACTATAATTCATAAATGACCATTCTTTTGGAAATTAAAGAGCTTATTGATATGGACAGTTAAGATTTTGGTTTGTTTTTAGCACAACGCCCTACTACCCAGTGGAAATCCATTATGGAAAAAACAACCTAGGACACCCGACCAAGATTCAAGCCCTGATCTCTCCTTCATTAGGAGTAAAAAGATGGCTAAACTAATAGAATAAAACACTTCCCGTAGAGTAAGCAATTGGGACATTTACATACATTAATAGCAACTACCTTAAATAACTAAACGAATCTTAATATTAATAATTTAAAAGCCAGGATCGATGGATTGGGATTAGGAGGATAGTAGGGAATGGAAATTTCCGAAACATAAACAAACTTTAAGTTATGTGTGAAATAAAATATACATTTGTCAATAAGGTAACTAGAAAAGTATTAAACTTTTTTAATTTCATAATCAAGATTTAGCAAATAAAGGGAAGGGGTGACTAAAATCTCAAAAACTTCTAGGTGCAGTAGATTATTGGAAAATTTTAGTTATGTTGGTATAAAGATCACCACAAATAATAAACAAATTTGAGAATTTTAAATTTGAAAATTAAATTTAAAAATTTGGTGTTGAAAATTTCACAAACTTTTATGAAAACAATTATTTTTGTAGTAAAAAATTAAAATTGTGCAAGTAATTGCAGGGGCCAATTTATCTCTTGAACAAACTCTTATTTCAACTATGCTATTTTTAAATCTGTTATGCTCATTTTTCAAAAATGTTTTAGAAACAATAAATATAATTTATTTTCATATATATCATGACTGCTGTTGGGCAATTATTTAGTTTTCTATGGATTTCGTTCGTTTGTGCACTAAGCTTATAGGCCGATTAATGGGCCGTTTCAAATATTGTTTTATTTGGGATTGTCAAGGTTATTTTGATATTAAAAAAATTAAACAAAGAGTGAGCCAGATGTAGAACATCCTAATTCAATATAGTTTTGATATTTCTCTATCCACATGAGTTAGTTATTCAAAAACTACTAAACATCCAAGAAATCCAAGCAATTAAATTATGATATGTCTTAATAAAATGTTTTTTGGAAAAGTCCAAAAAACCAAAATGTATTGTGGCGGATTTAAAATAGTCTATTGAATTATGTCAAAAACGTTGAAAACGAATAGTTTCTTTTCTAAACTCAAAACTGTTTATATTTAACTTTAATTTGTTTTAACTCTTTAAGAACCATTTGACACGCTTTAGTGGCCGCATGGTCCAACACGCTACTCTCGCAGTAGATTAGACTGCCAATGACGGGAAGATAAAGGTTTGAATCTCAGTCAGGTGTTTTCCAAAATGTTTTTCCACTATAGTTCCACGCAAATGCCTGTATACTTCCTATATTTATAACCTTACTAACACCTAAAAAAACCATTTTCGTAATTAGTACATAAGCGTATAACTTGAAAAGTAGCAAGTCGTCGTGCTAAAAAATTAAAATAATAAAAACAACCATTTAAGCTGTGTCACTCTTCTTTCTTTCTATATTGGAATCAACAGCCAGGGGCTCAAATGAATGTATATAGAGAAGTTATAACTTAATATTCAACAGAAATGTATGCTTTTAAAACACGATCAGCTTATATCTCTGTTTATACATTGTATATTATTCATTATACTTTCGCGTTTTGTAACACACTTTAAACTAATAGTAGTTTAATATTTATATATAGATTACGATTCGGTTACTCTTCGCTGTGTGTGTTTTATATTAAAATTAACTAAGTTACTTTATAAATTCCCCACTTGAAGAATGGCTACTACACCAGATAGTTTATAATATAATTATTTAAGTACAGATCTTTAATGTTGCTAGGTCTATTAAGGCCTACACAAAGATTCAGTTTGAACCTTTTAATTCCAAGCTTAAGCTGTGTAACTATGTCACAGCTTGTTTTAAATACGTAGTAGCATACCTGACTAGAAATATGGATGCCAGAGTTGGATACTTAAATAACAGCACTTGGATATGATTTCCTCCAGGATGTGGTTTCCTTAAATCTCTACAAGGAAATGGTAAAATAGCTCGTTCCAGAACAAATGATGCTTTCAAAACGAAAAATGTTAATGGTGAATTAGTCTAAGACGTAGGGTTATTATCAAGAAACTCACCCGCGTTAGCTTGTAAAAGAAATGGTAATAAATTAATTTATAAAATAACCTATTATTTTTAAAGCCATCCTCAGTGAGATTCGAACCTTGACCTGCTCGTCACTGTTAAAAAAATCGTTTTATACAATGAAGTCTTATACTTTGTGGTCTCTGGTGTTAAATAAAATTTCAAAAATGCCTTATTGCGAGTATTTCTTTAGACTAAATAGTACATGGTATGTTACTGGTATATAATAATTAATAAAGAGCTTAATAAACATGGTCAAACCGCAGCCAGCTCTCTTGAGTGTTAATTAGCTCAAAGCCTTGTTGATGAGTAAAATTGAATCAACTTAATTCCAGGAAGTTATAAATGCTTACTAGGCATAAACGATGGGTAGGCTAATAGCAACAACTTAAAGTTATTTACTGATTCATGTTTACAAATCTTGTTTACAAAAATGTTTATTTGTTCGTAAAGTTTTATCCTAGTGTGTTTTAAGAATTATTTTTCTTAAGTGCTTAATTTTAAACGCTACTAAAACTATTACAAACAAAAGTGACTGAATCATTAACTTACGTATACGCGTCATCAAATGCTCCACGTTTTAAATAAATGCACGCATTTGAACAAGTCAATAAAAAGAGAAGAAGATCGCTGATTAGAAAACACATGGTAACGTAATAAATAATGCATACTTTCAAATAATTAACGTTTCGACAAAGCAAATTGCAACAGCTGCTATGTATCGATGCAAATAAAACTGGTCTAAGTCCAACTTCCGGCAAGGAACGAAATAGGTGGACAGAGAGTGAAGAAGAATACAAACTATTTCAGGTGAGTAAAGTTTAGCGTGCGTTCACGACAAGTTTAAAATAACATTTCAAGTGCAACTAAGAGGCTTTTCAAATTGTATTCTTATTAATCTGTATTTGATATTTTCTATTACACTCTTTTGCAAGTACTGACATGTGACATAACCTATATTATTCATGGATTATTTAATTTTATGTACCTAATCATATTAATTAATAAGCTATTTAAGATCAGAATGGGCTATGTCTAGTTGGTTTGAATTAGGTTAGTTTTTGTTTTGATGAACATCGATTTTGTGTGATTTTATTTTTCCTTGATACGAGTTTTACTATATATCGATGCTATCCGAGTATTTGAAAAATGAGGTATGGATTAAAAATTAATGCTTTTTGAAGAGCTATATACGCTTTTGATACGAGAAAAATAGGAAAAAATTTAATAAAATATCATCTGATTATAGCCCAAGCTCTCTATCTCCAGCATACTAGATTTGAAGAGTTTGGCGTCTTGTCTGCATGCCCATGATTGTAGGTAGCAGTTTATATTTAAATTCTTAGTGTTATATTTAAAATGACAACCATGTTGTAGGACATTTAGATAGTTTGTTTTGGAATCGTTGGACAGAAAGGTGAATTGAAAAATGATCTCTCAAAATGAGTGCTTTGCTGTATCTTATGTTGGTCAAATTCAGAGATAGTTTAACTGCCCTCGATACCTGTAAGGAAATTACTATCAGGTAACATTTGTAAACTCACAGGGAAAATATTAGAATAGCTAGTAGAGTAGTTTGTCTTTTCCGAAGTTGTTAGTTACTTTTGTACACATATTTAATTTTTTTTTAAACATAGATTTGTTTTGTTCAAACTAGTGTTTAATTTAAATTTTGATACTCCCTGTAAAGAAGTCTGATTTTGATAGCTGTAACTAACATGGTCTTATTCATGCTATTTAAAATTTAGCACTAAGCCATAAAAAATTAACTAGTTTAACTGTTTGGTGACTCTGTATTCGAATGAAGGGGTTAAATAATAAACAATATTTATAAAAATTCAAGATCTCATTAAGAAGTGTATGTCCAAAGTTTTGTTTGAAATACTTCAATTAGTTAGAATGTTATAAGACACATTTTAACATGCACACGTTCACATCACTAGAGTGAATAATAAATTCACAAAGAATAATAAAAAAGAACAAAGAAAAACCTCATAATTAGATTAGTCATTATTATTTATTTAGGTACATTTTATCCAACCAGTGCTTTTAAATATGGGCTATATGCTTAATCAAGGAGAGTGAACCTAAACTTTAAATTGGTTATGGGGTGAAATAGTCAACAGAAAAATTCTAATTAATTATAAATTACACCATATACCGTACCAACCCAGAATTTGTTTTATGGATTCATAATGTAATCTGTACCTCTCCTTTATCTAAGCTAAAATTTATATCCACAGACTAAAAAATAAGCATTTTGTCTATATTAAAATGTGGATATCAATATGTCTACTAGAAATGTCGTCCAATTACTATCATTATTTCGACAAGTTCACACTTGTAAACCCCCCCCCCTTACACACACAGTTAAATAAACACATTTAAAATGTTCCTACTCCTCTGACTGTGTCCTTTGAAACGATTTTCAGGATCTATGACCACTCTACCACAGGAGAGATAATAATATATTGGCTCACCTAGAAACTTACCGTGGACCAACTATAGGCAAAGTTAATTTATTGTCAGTTAGAAACGAACGAAAGGTCTGCCCGTTCCCTAGTTCTGTTAGCTCATATTTCTTGACCGATTTCCGTTCATTGTTTTTTTCTGTGGCAAGTGTGATACAGAACCGATGGCCAGATAGCGACAAGAAGGCATTCGTCTGTGAATTCTTTCTTTCCTCTACGAGTTACTTAAGAATACGTTTGGAAGTTATAGGAAGCCGTGTGAGACGTCATAGCTAGGTCTGGGAATTATTTTATTCCATCACGACTTACTAACCTTCAAGACAAAACGCATTTTGAATCAAGCTATTAGTGTAGCGATAAGTATGTTATAATAAGAGATAATATACCCGTATTTGCTTGAAAGAGGGTGTTGAATCATCTTAGGAAAACCACCCTCAGTACACCCAGATGAGAGTCGGACTTAGACCTCCCGTCCTTGGATAACCAAACTAGAACAACTCGATATTTAGTCCTTATGTCCACTGTCATGGCTGTCTCTAATTTGATCCGTGGTGGGGACAAACACATTTTATTCAGGAATATAAGGTTCGTTCTCCTTCATTAAGTCTTTCAGTTTTTCAAAATTACTTCAACACTGGCATATCTAAATAATATATTATTTGTTTTAAATGAAAATAAAACTTCATTAATGTATGAATAGTGAACCGCATTATATTTGTTTGCGATAACACTGTATGACACACTTTAGTGGCCACGTGGTCTAACACGCTACTCTCGCAGTAGACTAGCTGTAGACTGCCTATGACGGGGGAATCAAGGTTAGAATCTTGTTCAGATGGTTTTTCCAAAAATGTTTTCCACCCTTCCTATTCGCAAATGCAGCTACACTTAATATACATATAACTGTTCTAATCCCTAAAACCACTAGCGTAATTATTACATGAGCGTATAACCAAAACGGGTAGTAAGACGGGTTGCGAAAAGAAAATATTCAATATGTTACTCAGTTCTACTAGTTTCAACTTTGGCTGTGGACGTAGAAATTAAGATCTTGGTTACTGAAAACATTACCCGAAAATGCCTAAGATTTTTTAAGTTGCAATTCTTTAGGGGTCAAGGTCTATTGCTGGTTAACATCCAAGATCAACCAGTTAGTGTTCCTGGTGCCACGCATCTCAGGTTTGATTTCAGACAGAGTCTAAAATCTATGGATGATTTGCATTGAATCTAATTTAGCAAGACCTAAGGTTTATGATCTATGACTTTAGTTATTATAAAACTAGGTCTGAAGAAGTTAAGTATTGTAATGTTTAGGTCTAGGACCTTTAGGTCTAATGGCTGTTTGAACAGTTGAGGATATTTTAAATAAATCTATGAAAAATGAATGGGATGTCAAGTGATTTTAGGTCCGGTGAAGTTAAGGTTTTATAAATTCAGGTCTAATGAATCTTTAAAATTAGTTACAGTGAAGTTAGGTCTTATAAATCTAGGGCTAGTGAAGTTAAGAAATTTAGATTAGTAGTTGTGACTTTGAGTCTTATAATTTTAAATTCACTACCACATACTGAAATCTATCATCTCGAATCTGGGGTGGTTTTATTTGAATAATGTGCAAACTCGCCTAAAGTCTAATTGCTGAGGTGGAATAGTTAATAAAGACATTGACTGGTAGTCAAACATAGGACTAAACCTATATGTTCTTCTTTACCTTGCCGGAAAATGGGGAAACTACTTCCGCTTACGACTTCCCTCTGAGTCCAGTAACAAGAAATTAATAATAACCATTAAATTTAATAGCCATCCGAAAACGCTTGGATTATAGATTTTAGAAGTTTTATCTATTTAATATTTAACGTAAGCTAACAGGATGAGAAGTGTGCATTTTAAGAAAAAAGAGTCACTATCCCCAGTACAGCAAGTTTGTATCAAATTGAGGATTTAACTCTTTCTATCATCGCGTTTTTTTAGCATCATTTGGGTTAAACACTCATGTACTAATTACATTAATGACTTTAGGGATTAGTAAAGTTACATTTAAAAAAAGTGTACCCACAATTGCGTGGAAAAGAGTAGAAAATCATTTTTAATAATTCACTCTTAGTACAACATCCGAGTGAGGTTCTAAACTCGAACTTCCTGCCATGGATAGTAAGTATATTCTACTGTGAGAGTAGTGTCTTAGACCATTCTGCCACCGAATTGAGTGGCTTTTATTTTAAAAATCAATCTTGTCGCTAATCCCACCAACCCATAACGTGACTTCAAGTTCATTCATTAAGTGTCTTTCATGTTTTAAGAGAGATAGTCTCATATTTGTATAATATATTTAAAAGGTTTTACGAAAAAAACCCATGGGAATCAAATCAATGATACATTATTATAATTTTTAGATACAAGATTTATGCTATTAATTCTCAATTTTTAACAAAGAATATATATATATATATATATATATAAATACGACATTGCAGAATGTTAATTAATAAGCTAGTAAATAAGATAAACTCTGTTAGCACGAACATAGGTCGAGCTACGGAAAATACCGTTAAGATTTAAGGCTGAGCCATGTCTAGGAGATTCTAGTTCAAATACTATTGTCAATTTCAACTAAAAGTGTTGTTAATTATATCATTGATATGATCCTGAGAAAATAGCATTTAATAAATGTCAAATAATATCCTTACCGGCAAGAAGTTGCAATCTATTTTGATTTACTAGGTATGGGTAGGTAAGGGCTCTAGACAAGGACTGGGGTTCAAGGCTTGTTTCTTAAATGGTTTCCCACTCTCATTTCACGGGAATGCGGGTACATTTCCTCTAAATTATAATTTATTCCTCTATACCCCACTCGTGTAGATTGGTGGATAGCCCCGATGGTCAGTAATACGTGACGAAGATAAATATCCTAATATATATTTTGTTTACGCAATATCTTATTCATCCATCTTTTATAGTGTCATTTCATTTAATGAAACTAATTAGTATACTGTTAGAGCCTCTCTAAATGAGGTCACTCTGGTCCCTCCAGGTTGACAGCACAAATACTATTAAAATAATGTAACTCAGCTGTACTGTAGCTACGTCGGTATTCAGTTTCACATAGTCACATTACACCACACCTTGCACAAATGAATATGTTGACAAGGAATGTCATTTGTAAACCACCTGTTGTGCCAAATACAAACAATAAATACATATGTATACAAATGAATAGAAGCATTGCAACATTCTTACACTCTAAACAAAAACCAATAAACAACATTATTTATGAAGTCCATGTAGCCTGTGTGTGGCATTCTTTGAAACTGTAAAAACTTATTTAGATTTACGATATAGAGGTTGTATACGTTTACTCGATGTTACGATTGAAATATTATTTGGTTTGAGTTACGTGTAATACATACCTTGACCAAAACCGTATGGAACATAGTTCATAAGTTATTATAGCGTCAATCGTTAGGAACCTTTCTGAACGATTACTTAAATTATTGAAATTAATGTAACATTTGTATCATTAGCAAATGAACTCACAAACACTCACTATATGATAGAATATTCCTCTAAATTATTAATTTTCTTCTCTCATTGAATTAAAATCAATGTAAGCTATGGGTGGCCTCTTACAACTGGCAGTAAGGATAAAATCACTGATATCTCTCTCTCTCTCTCTCTCTCTCTCTCTCTCTATATATATATATATATATATATATATATATATATATATATATAATAAAATAATTTTAAGCTTTATTCTCACACATATTCACAAACTTTTACAGTTTAGACCTACAAATAAGCCTATGTATTTAGTAATTATAGTCAACTATATTATATATATTTTTAGCACCACGTCTTAATACGTGCTCATGTGATACACATATGTACAGATTAAGATAATGTGCTATGGGCGAGGAAGGTTGAATTGAAAGAAATTGTACCAATATTTGCGTGGTGGGTTAGTGGAAAACAATTTTGGAGACAACCGCTTTCAGTACACCCGACCAAGATTCTAACCCGGATCTCCCTTTCTTCAGCAGTAGAGTATAACCCAGGGGTACTCAACCCGCAGCCCGCGGGCCACTTCCGACCAACGGTAACATTTTTCGTAGCCTTTTGGCTCATGAAAAATATACAATTATTTCAAGAAAAGAATTATAGTTACATATATATATTCCATTAAAATAACTACTGAAATAAATACGTATTTTACGTTATTTTATAAACGATTTTTGATTTTTACGTGAAGAAAAATATTACTTTTTTTATACAGATACAGGCCTACATTGAAACTTCAAATGACAACTCTTGGTATACAAGACAGATCGCGCTACCTTTTGCTATGAAAAATAAAAAAATAGGAAAAAACAACAAGATAACAGTCATACTTCACGATAAATCCAAAATTCCACCAGTTGGAGAGAGGCCTAGTGTGAGTATAAGTGTATAAGAATAAACTAATACGATTATTTTAATATTTATTCAACCCGAATATTATCTGTACAGTATTACGGCCCATGAGCCAGATAGAGACAGAAAATTTGGCCCTCGGACATGAAAGGGTTGTAGACCCCTGCGTAACACAAGGGCGATGTCTTAGACCAAGCAGCTACCAAAGCAGGTTATTGTATTAATCAAGCTGTAAACTAGTATTTTAGAAAACGAATATATATACATCAATTATATTTAATGTGAATTATATTATTTAATAATAAGAGTAAGAGTTCTTTATTGTGTTACTTGTCAATACCGGATAGCGCCTTATAAAGTTCACCATTAAATAATATATTTAAAACTTAACTATTAATACTTCATGACAATCATTACGTCAAGGCCAGCATAAAATTTACAAAAAATGAATGTTTCGATCACTTTAATATTTAACGGGATAGAATAAATATTTGACTTAATAAGAATAAACTATTTTTCTAATATATATTATCTTAAATTGCTTTATAAAACGATGCATTTCATGTATTTGTACGTTAAAACTGAGTAAACTTATAGATTTAGAAACGTATTCAAATATGTATCGTATTTAGTCTATATTGAATAGTAGTTGTAGGTCACACTATGATAGTTTTGTGGAAATCGTAGATTTCGAAATGTTCATAAGAATTTTTCATTAGGCCACTTTGGCAAAATTATGGGTCAAGCTTACAGTATATTCATTTAAATAAATGACTCACATAGAGTAAACATTACATTTTAAATAAATATCATAAACGTACATAAAGGAACGTTGTGATTCATCTGAACACATTCATCACCCTATTCATTATTTACAGAAATATCTCTATTGGCAACGGCAATGTGTCATTGTCATCTTGTCTGGTTTGATTGAATGAGTCACATCTCATCAGGGTTCACTCAAGCTTTTGTTCCCTAAAACCGTTTCCAATCATCTCTTTACGCTAATGCAGGTACATATCTGCTAAGTTTTAACTAATTAATACCTAACAGCTTGTGTAAATATATGTGTATCTTGGATGGTGTTATAATCAAGAGCTATAGTACAGCCCACGAGATTAGGATGAGACCAATGCTATTAACACTAAACTAATGTTGAAGTTTCATATTTATCTGGATCTTGAATAGTTTGGGCGATTTCATAATGCTCGTTTACCTTAACTAACAAACCATAAACGAGTTATTAAATCCACATGGGCAAATTAAAAGTAATATAATGATTGGTTTTTGAATAACCACCCTACAAAAGTTAACACTGACCAATACAAAAGATTTTAGTTTCCAATAGTTTACTGCTAACTTCACCTACACACATACATTAATATACAAATATATTTATGTACAGATATATATATACTTATATATATAAATACATCCCATATATATATATATATATATAAATACATTCAATCAGGGGGCTTGTATGTAGAGTTTCATTATCGTGTATGTTTGTATCTTCGCGATAAACACAAACACGGATGAACTGATTTAATCAAGATTTTCACATCAAGTGCTCCTTATACTCTCAGGATGGTCATAGGCTAAATTTGTTCTTGTTTCAAAATCAAAAAAATTGATAGTTTTTCCATATTCTGTATTAAACCACGCGATCAGCTGTTATTTTCTCCCTTCTATTTTACTTTAGGTCTAAATCAACGATAAATCAAAAGAACAATAATTTTTACAGAATACATTTCAGTCTTAAATCCAAAGAGAAATAATATTGTTATTTGGTTGGTTGTTTTGTATTATTCACATTCATATGTAAATAGTGTTTATTTGCAAAAAAATATTGAAAGAAATCTGCTCTTAAGCAAAGGTACGCATCTTTATTTTATTTGATCTTACTTTATACAGGCTGAGGCATTTAAGTTGGTTGATACACCAGAATATCCCGAAAATGAAGTATTTAAAAAAGATAATTCTAGCAATATGTTTTGTTTTTGAGGAGGAAAGAAAACGGTATAAGTTATTTTTTCCTATTTGTTGGACGTCTTCAGGGTTATTTCAAGGTCAACTTTGTTTTTTTACTTTCTCGCTATCTTACAGGTATAAAAAGTATTGTTATCGTAAAAAAACCGAACTCAACATTTTGTTGACTCTCGACGTTTCATAACCTTCCCCCCCCCCCCCCGCC
>CABFOW010000020.1:440242-508329 GCA_902141385.1 Timema californicum
AAAAGTGTTTTTTTGAATGTCGGTCTGTCTGTACCTCCAACTAGAGCCTAAACTATTTTACCAATCAGGCTAAAACTTGGTATCTAAGATTTTCATAAGGTTGCCCAGAGGGATTTTTGGAATTAAATATCAAACCCTAAAATTAGGAGTAGTTTACTAAAGGGCAAAAAGATAAAAAAAAAATGTTTTTCTCAAAATCGGCTCTAATGATTCTGATTAAATTTCATTTAGAAGCATTTATGGATACTTGAAACAAAATGGTTACTCTCGATATTTCGGCAAAATGAGTTTAAGGGCTCCGGTCTGGTTCGTAGATTATCTTTTTTATTTATATCATCTCCTAACGTATTTGAGATATGAAATTACTTATCATTACAAATATATAGGTCTATAATTAATACAAATATTTTATTAGAAACATATTTTTATAAAACCAATAATTTAAAGCTATACACTAGTAAATATATTTTTAAACTTTTCAAATACGAAAATTAAAATATTGCGACCGAAAAAAATCTAACCTGATATTTTGGTGGATTTAACGTCTCATGACCTTCCAATCCCTACAAAGTGATATTTGCAATGCTGTCCGTTTGTGTGTCAGTTTAAACTTAAAATGAAGAGTAGTTTAATAAAGAATGAAAATATAAAATTAGATTTTATCAAAATCGGCCCCTATGATTTGGATTAAAATTCGTATTTAGGCTTTGATCAAGATTATAAATAAACTGGATATTTTCATTTTCCCATGAAAATAACATTTAGGGTACTTTACAGAAGCAGAAACTTCCGTATCTTCGCAACTATTTTAGATACTAAATAACCTTTCTTTGCAAAATTGTAGTACTATTAAAAGTAAAAAGCTTTAAGTAAAATATATTTTTATCAAACAAACATTTTCTTAGATATTGGCAAATATATTGATACAATTTTGTGAGCTTTAGCTGTAAATATATAATACTTAGGTTTTAACGAAATAATTCTCCAGTGCCATAGAGTAATTAAATATAGGTATGTCTTTAAAAAGTTGATGTTGTTTTTCCTTAAACCTCTTAGGAGAAATGTTTGTACAACATTGACATATCTCAATTTTATACTTAATAGTCAATATTTACATTTTTTGGTCGACATTTTTAAATGAGGAATTTAATAGCAATGCGATGACATGAAGATGTGCAACACCTAATAAAATGTCGAAAATTTTAAATGGAAGTTTGAATTTTAATACGAAGTGTTGACCCTTGTGGACCCAATTTTGACCTTTTTTTTTATCGGTCCAAACGTACAAATGAGGACATTAGTTCTTTAAAAATAAAATTATAAAATCTAAAACCGTGACTCAAAAGATGTTTTACATAAGGATAGTGCAATTTATTATTGGGTTTGCTAGTGTATATTATTTATATTCACACATATTTCGAGTTTTGAGTAAATATCACTATTTTAAACAATAGAGCGAGAAAGTCCGTGTGGAGCCCCATACCATTTATTTAAAATCATTTTATTCTACAAAAAAAACTTTGTTGAAACCTTTTACAATTTTAAATCAATTTTGGAATATATTTTAGCTTGTATCTTCTTATAACAATTTTTATCTAAGAGCTTTTTATTACATTTTGTTATTCCTTACTACCTTAAATGCAAAATTATTTATAAAATTACTTAAATTAATGTTCAAAATGAGGACCATTAATATCGATTAAACTTTAATAAAATAAAAAGTCCTTTTAACAAAATTATTATAAAAAATATAGGTCAAAATAGCTTCAAATATTGATAAATAAAATAAATAGTATGGAAATCAGAATGGACTTTCTCACTCAATTGTTTAAAAGTAGAGATATTTAATCAAAACTCAAAATATATGTGAAACGAAATAATATACACCAGCAAACCCGAGAACAAATTGCGTTATACTTCGTTAAACATGTTTTCACTTCCAGATTTAAATTTTATGATTTTCCTTTTAAGGAATTAAAGTACTCCCTAGTAAATTTAGACAGAAATTAAATAAAAGATCGATATCGGGTCCGCAAAAGTCAATACCTATTATTATCATTTCGACTTCCGGTTAAAAATTTCGACACTTTATTAGGGGTTGCACATCTTATGGTTATCGCATTTCTATTAAATTCCTCATTAATAAATTTAGACCAATAAAAAATCTAAATATAGACTGTTGAGTCTAAAATGATAGAGAAAGATCATTGCTGTACAAACATTTCCCCTAAGAGGTTGAAAGAAAAAGAATATAAACTTTTTGAGAGACCTACTTAATTACTTACCATGTTGAATTAGAGAATTATAGAGTTAAAATTTAAGTATTATCTCTTGACAACTAAAGCTCACAAAATTGTATCAATAGTATTGCCAATATCTCCGAAACTATTGGCTTTTTAAATATTATTTCGAATTAAAGTTTTTTATTTTTTATAGTACTACAATTTTGCAATGATAAGTTATTTTGTATCTTAAATAGTTGCGGAGATATGGAAATTTCCACTTTTATAAATTACCCTAAAAGTAATTTTCATAGGAAAATGAAATTAGCCATTTTGTTTATGATCTTAATATGCCTAGATACAAATTTTAATCAAAATCGTTAGATCCGATTTTGAGAAAATTAATTTTTCTCTTTTCGCCCTTTATTAATTGTAGGGTTAAACAGAAACACAGAGAGACGGCCTTGTAAAATACACTTTTTAAGATCCCGGGGGTCATGAAACGTCAACATCCATCACATAAATTTCTCGGATTAGATCTATTATACGGTTGCTTTGGTGTTCGAAAAGTTAGAATTATATATATTTGCGTTTAGCTTGAAAATGATTGGTTTTATAAAAACCTGATTCAAATACATATTTGTATTATAAATAGCCCTACATATTTGCAATATTAAGTAATTTCTTATCTCAAATAGTTTCGGAGCTGTGATAATAAATGATAATTTTTGCATCATACTGGAATTCTTAAAGTAATTTTACTGGAAAAATAAGAGTAGCCATTTTGTTAATAATTTTAATCTATGCTTATAAATGAAATTTAATCAAAATCATTATAGCTGATTTTGAGGAAATCGATGTTTTCTCTTTTTTCCATTCAGTAAACTACTCTTAATTTTAGGGGTAGATATCCAACTTCAAAGACCACTCAGGACAACCCTATGAAAACAAAGTCTTAACACGATCAGTAAAATAGCTTAGACTCTAGTCCAAGGTACAGACAGACTGATATACAGAAATTCATAAACCACATTTTTGGATTCAGGGTGTCATGAAACGATGACATTTCTCAAAACATCAAGTTTGATTTTTTTGACGACTATAAAAGTTTCTCTACCTGTAGGTTACGCGAGAATGTAGAAAGTTTCAGAAAAAATTGTTTGGTTTTTTGGTGAGAATAAATTGTCATTTCAAATATTATAGGTTTTCGATAAAAAAAAAGTTGACTTCAAAATAACCTTGAGGACGTCCACTGACTAAGAAATAACTAATGCTGTTCTCTTTCTCCCGCAAAAATAAAAACACTTTTGCTCGAAACAATATCTTCTAAAATGCTTTGTTTTGGGGATAATTTGGTGTCTCATCTTAAGTGTCTCACGCGGTATAGATAAGTATTCAGACAGAAAATGGTTTTTCCCATTTAAAAGCAGTTTAGGCTCCAGAGTAACAAACCAGCTTACATACATAAATTCAATAATAAATAAGTACAATAATATATGTATAGAACTTACAAATACAATTAAATATATATGCATAATTATACAGATGATACTTATAAAGTATCATCCAAGTGTAAACGGGGAGTTCCAGCCAAGGTCTAAGCATCAATGATTGGAACCATTCAAGCTAGGTGTCATCTATTGTTTGATCCCCATCATAACGTAGCTATATCTGTATAAATGGTTGAAGAAGAAGCCCTATCATGTCTATTTTAACTTTATATCATTAAACTTAGAAATAGTTCACCAAACGTCACGATATTTCACAATGATTCACAAAAATTCGCCAGATTTCATCAAACATAATAAATATCACAAGAGTTTAACAAACCTCACCATACATACCATCAAATTATATACATATTACAAATATGCATATATACAAACCTGTATACCATCATATATACATATTTTATACATGCATGTATACCATTATAATACATATTCCATAATATATGCATACATTCATAAATGCATACATATATATCATCTTATATACATATTCCATGTATGCATGTATACAAACATATATACCATCATAAATACAAATATAATAATATATGCATACCATCATAAATACATATAAATATAAACACATGATATATATATATATATATATATACATATATACTATGGTATATTCATTTCGCCATTGATCATCTGTCAGACTCCAATATTCTTCAATCGCCACTATGAATTATACTGTGTTATAGTGGTCAGAGTTTGTAGCTTGAGATCTAAATGTCCTGGGTTCAATCCCTGGTTCTTCCAGAACTATCTGTGTAAGAGTGGGTCTGGAATGGGGTCAAACTCAGCTTCGTGAGGACAGATGAGAAGCTACTTGAATAAAGAAGTATCATCTATGGTTTTGAAATGTGAGATTAACGGCTTGATGGTCTCACCCCAAATGTTGGCCCTCCCATCGATAATGGTGGTGGCCGCTCGGTTGGTATTGCTCGTTTGCGAGCTCACACCATGCAGTTTCTTTTAAATGTAACCTAATTCATTAATAGGATCAAATCAGCATTCATCCTATACTATCGTTATTGGTTTAGCAAATACATAATTATTACTTAATTAATAAGAACATATTAATCGTAATTATGCATCGTAGTTACATAATATAATCCATAAGGACACTTCCTTTGAGAGTCAACCGCCATACATATTTTTTCTTGCTTCTACCAGATAAGCGTTTGAAACGAAGCGCGAAGTACACAGATATTCTATTAATAAATAACTCTACGGATATTTTAGATCACCTCAATTTAAAATATTTGATGGATCCTGAATAAATTTCTATATCTTTACCTCTTCCATATGGAAGAAATCTAGAACCATAACAATTTTTTTGTTTTATTCTATGCCTTAAAAAGGATCACACCTGTATCCGTACCATATTATAGTTTTGTAGGATTTCTATGGCATCAACATTAATATTTTCACAAACATTAAGACCATAAGTTGTTTAACTTCCGTTTCTTCAAATATAGAACTAGTAGGACTAATTATTGTTATTTTTAATTAATTTAAAACCCACCTCGGTGGATTAGTTGGCTAATGTGCTAGTCGTGTTGAGCTCGACTGCTGAGGATGGGGGGATCGAGGCTCGAATCTCGGTCGGGTGAACTGGGGCGGGTTTTTCCTAAATGATTTTCCACTCTCCCTTCACGCAAATGCGGGTTCACTTCCTCTAATTAAACCTTCCCAATTCCTAATCCATTAGCGTAATTAGTACTTGAAGCATATAACCCAAACGGGTACTAAGACGCGGTGCTAAATAATAATAATAATAATAATAATAATAAATTTAAACTGTGAAAGACTCGAAATATTTAGATTCTGTCTAGGCTCCTAAACTTATAATTTTAAAATGGTACATGCTACTACCTAGTTGTTGATAAATATTCTAAGCCAGATTCAAGGTCATTTGTCTGAAATTTCCCGAAAAGTACCTACATATTACAATTTAAACTCTTCTAATAAATGTTTACAAACCAGCACAAATGATTCAGAGGAGTTAATATGAAGAGATTCGGATTGGGTACCTTGAATGCTTACACACGTTTTTTGGCAGTATAACTACTTTTACAAAGCCAGGGTTGACGCTCTTATTTAAATAATCAATTTCCTGTGTCTTATAGGTTTTCTAAAGGAATTCTCATTATATCAGACACTTTTAGAATAGAAAATGCAATGAAATTTCATGAGTTATAAAATTGACTAGTGTCATGTCATGTCATTGGCGTTTAGAATATGATGATTATTTTGACTTTGAAAGAAATATTCGATGGATATTTATGTAGTTATTATATTATACAATATTATTGGATGGGAAATAAGACATATGTTCGAATCAGCGTGGCTCAATTTTTCAGTTCGCTTTTTCCTCCAAGCACATTGGTTGCATTTAAATCTCCCAAATTAACAAATATTCCCGTATTTTAAAAATAATATTTCTGCAACTCCCAGTATTTACTTGGATTTTGCCTGACACAAAACATCCCTTGTTTTTACCCGGTTTTCCAGGTGTGTGTAAACTCTCAACACTGTACACGATGGAAAATTGAGAGAAGCGTGATAAAACAGGGATTTTGTAGTGTGTCTGGAAAAAAGTGAGAACACACCGGGAGTTTCAAAGACATCTTTAAACTACTGGAATATTTTAAACTTCCAAGCAACAGAAATGTAGAAATAAGCAGGTTGATTGAGATACACGTATAATCTTCTCCCTTCCTTTTTTATACCGTAGACATTGGTTTGCCTAGAAACTGCAAAAATAAACCCAACAAGAAGCTTAAATAATATTGTTTTAAACACCAATGACGTGACTTCAAGAAAGTTAATTTAATGAAAAATAAAATCTAATTCATCAATAACTAATCTGTACAGAGTCCTTAAAAAATGAGAATTTATTTTTAAAAACCTGGAAAATTTAGCTGAGCTTTGTATAAAATTGTAGTGATAACCCTGTGAAGACAAGTTGTTAAAAAAAGCACGCGACACACAATTTAAGTTGTCAACGTTAGGCAATAGTGTCCACTGTACAGTCTATACAATAGCTGGCTAAAGGTGCTTTTGAAGTGACAGCAGTGGAGCGGAATTATGTCCAGGATCAGGGTTTCTAGTAGATCAAATGTACGCTCCAGGTATAAGAATAGATTTTAGAATTCTCATTTTTGAAACCTGTGACACAGTGTACGTACGGCCCCAATTTATCTTTTTCAGCAAACGAATACATACAAAATATTTATATTTAATATGATAGGTGTCTTATTTATTTTATTGGTTTACGTGAAACAATGACTTATTTGTAAGAGTAAAACGATTGAAAAGATTAAGTAGTAAAAAACACCAATATTTATCTATTAACAGAATGTTAAAAATCGTTATTGAAATAAAAGGAATAAAATCCAATTTTCACCTTATCACATCTATGTTCATTACAGCTGTAATAGCTCTGGCATGAAAAATAAAAAACTAAGATAGACATTTAAAATTTAAAAACAGGTAAAACCTATATAATTTGTATTCATAATCAAAGCTTAGCGTTTTCAGTATTACATTTATTTCTAAGGGTGACTTGGCGGTCTAGGGGATAAGGTGTCAGACTTCTATGCGGGCGGCCGGGCTTCAATCCTCGGTCCCGGCACAGATTTATCTGATTACCAAACCCCTCCTTCACCTCTGACAAGACATATTGTGAATGTGGGGAATGCCAGGCCTCCACCGTGGTTCGGATTCCACGTTAAACTGTAGGTCCTCCATTTCATCTCACAATCACCCTACCATTACACATTAGCGTAAGTGCGTATAACCCGAACGGGTAGTAAGACGCGGTGCTAATAATAATAATAATAATAATAATAATAATTTATTTCTAAGCTAAGCCTTCATAGAATATAACCCGAATGGGTAGTAAGACACGGTGCTTGAAAAAAAATCATAAGTTTTTTTAACATAATTTTAAGTGTTGTGTTTAAAATCTATTGTAAATTTTAAAAATATAACTTTTATCAAACTTTTAATACCGTGCTAAATCGTTCAGTACTTACATGAACTATATTTAAAATAACTTTATAAAATGAACAATTAACATCTAAGAAGGTATGGAAGCGAGTTAGCTAAGGTAAGTATTTTGGTGGTTATTATAACAAAACTATTTTTTGCCCATATAAAATAAAACGTTGCTCCATTATATATTTAATTTAGATTGTTATCAGCATTGTGGGACTTTATATATTTTGTTATAAAGTTTCTTATGAAATACTATTATGTTAATGACAAATATCCAGTCACCAACTGTTGAGATTACTATGGGCATGAGACTAAATAAACTAAGCCTTTCTTCAAGGGTCATAATTTATTTTATTTGGCAACAAAAGTCTTTAAAATAAAAAACGCAGAAATTATTATCTCTACTCACGTCCTGTTCCATACTACGTTAGGACTACAAATTATTTTAGTGTGAAATTATTGTGTTTGTTAAATGTATAGAAACAAAAACAAACAGTATGGATTTTCTAAAGAATACAAATTCAATCACACTTATCATATTTAAAAACAATATTGTATTTATTAATTGCATAAGTTTTTACTTAAACATTATTTTTATTCCACCCGATGAATTTAATATTCTACCTTTCAAATTAAAAATAAATTTTCTTTAAATGATAAACTGTGAGCATTCACCAATTAAACAATAGCAAGAAAAGTCCCCTACCCCTATCTCCCAATCACTCCCCCTAGCCATTGTATTAGAATAATTTAAATTGTTATTTCAAAAATGAAGAGAGTTACCGATTCCACACTAGCTCTAGGCGCAATATGACTAGAAGTGATGCGGGCGTATTATAATGTATTCCAAACTGTTAGCGGCCATTTCGTACTGCACAATTTCAATCCTCTAACAGCTAACGTTGAAAGGCTTCGTATTGTTCTTATAACAGAGATGTTGAGTGACAAATAAAAGCCTTTGAAATTTGCTCAAGGCTTATTTACTGAAACATAAGGGGTGGGTCATATTATGAGTGTATTATTGTTAGTGTGATGATGTGGTCGTAATGGGGGTTCCAGAAATAGGATGGATATTTTAGTGTGAGAAGGGGATAAGATACCCAGGATAAAGCAGATACCTCCAAAAGCCAACGAAAGAGCAAAAGCATATTCCTTAATGCTTACACAAATAAATAAATACATTTCTTCATAATATACACAATGTTTATTTTATTTATCATCTCAAATTAACAATTCTAGATATACATTGTGAACATAAAACTAAATTATTGGTAAGTTTGTTTTAATTTAATATTTGTTCAATATTATTGAACATATCCCTTTTTACATTTAGCCAACATTAATTTCCCTTTCTCTTTCATTTGTTTGGTGTTAGCCAGAAGTGTTCCATTGTATATAAAGTTTTTGGTCTGTCGGTCAAAGTGGCTAGCCTGTTCTTCCAGTACGTGTGTTGTTGGCTGCTCTGTTTGCTGCCCACCTCCTTTTAAACGGAAACTGGAGTACTATTGTCCAGCTGTACACGCAAGCGCACAATACTTCTTACAGAGTTGGGTATTATGTGTTTAATCTCACCCTGGGTGGTTTGCAAAAGTACATGGATTATTACTAAACAATTAGGTTAAATATCTTCCTAAAGTTGTTTCATCACTATAACCCGCTGCATTGCCCGATTTGTCTAGTGTGTAACTCTCATGTTTAACTGGCTCGCTGATGACGGGGAGTTCAGGGCTCAAATCTCGTTCGGGTCTACTCAGGATGTTATTTTCCCAAATATTTTCTCGCTCTCCTTCCAGCAAATGTGGATATGTTAACTCTAAAAGGCTATCTCCCTCATCCCTATCCCCTAGAATAATTACTATATATGTGTATAGCTTGAACAGGTGGAAAAATACCACCTATAGTATGTTAAGTGAACTAACATACCTAGATTATAGCCGTTATTAGCTTCCAATTAAACGTGGACAACTAATCTCCCCTTAATTTACTTGAGTATCCATCCATCGTGATGTATGGCTAATATTATAAACTAAAATACTATACAGATTTTAATATCAGTTACTCAATTACTTTTTGTGTTGTATGATACATTTATATTAATGGACTACATGATTGCACTTGTTTGGATTAATTTTGTTTATGGGATATAAAAATGTCGCTTAAAGCATTTTTACAATCCACACAGATTGTAAATATGTAAAGAGGAAATATATCGACCACAAATCCAATTCTCACTATCTATATACATAAAAAGCATAAAGTGTTTGTGTGTTCAAGAAAAGATTAGTCACTGCGAGAGACTAGTCACTGAAAGATGAACTGGAAAATTGAAATTTGGAAGTAAAATAGCTTGATTTCCTTATATAAAACCAGAATAATCTAGAAAAGGAAAGGTCTGGAGTTCAATTCTCGGTTCAATCCTCGGTCCCGGCACAGATTTAACTGATTGCCAAACCCTTCCATCACCTCTGAAAATACGTGTATTAATCACAGCATGTGAATATGAGGAATTCCAGGCCTCCACCGTGGTTCGGATCATACGTTAAACTGTAGGTCCTCCATTTCATCTCACACTCACCCTACCATTACACATTAGCGTAAGTGCGTATAACCCGAACGGGTAGTAAGACGCAGTGCTAATAATAATAGAACAGGAAAATTTCAAAATGGGTCTCCGAAAAATGGTAGTGGGTCTTTAACTAAAAAAATACTTTTTTGGGTGAGGCAGAGCGTTAGAATTTGGCAGACAGGTAGAAAGACAAATATAGATAGCCAAATATACTTTGAAATCTTAAATTTCTTGGAATGAGTTAGAGAAAAAAGGTTGAGGGGCTACACATTTCCAAAACTAATAGAAATAACTACTTATCTATGTGGAAGAAAATTTAAATTCAAGAGGAAGTTAAGTAAACCACTCTAAATAATCATGATAGTCTGAAATTTTTAAATTATTAAAAGGGACTCCAGGAAATAAGGGAGGGGCTGTTGAGAATATCCATCTAATTTAGAAACTCTTTGTAATTTACTGTTTGTATTTATGGTCTATGTCATGATGTATTTACAAGCTCTATGTCATAACCATAATGTAATAATAATGGACTAGCTTTTACTTACGCACTTGTTTCTTTCTCCACATAATTGGTGCCGAAAACAGGATATATTAGAAAGGCTTAGGTAAATACTGGAATAGAAGAAGTATATACACAATTAGCGTATGAAACCGACCGATGCGATAAGATACCGGAATACTCCAGGATTGGTTATATTCTTATAGCGATCAAGATGTACTAGGGACACGTAACATTGAAGCCCACAAACGAAGCAGTAAGCAATCACCAAGATAAATAATTGTTTGCTAATTAAACTACTTGAAGTATATATGCAGTTAATCTACTAAGATAAGTAAATGAAAGGTAAAATACTTCGAATGTATAAAATATGTAACTATTGCGTGTTTGGCTAGTGGCAAGTGTTATTTGAGGACCGTAACCCTAGAACACAGTGTAACAGTATAATTTATGAACAAATTTGTGATACCCCAGATATACAGAATTATCAGCAATATGAATGATAGAGACAGTACTTTGAATCAGTGAACGTGATGCGAAAACTTACTACAGAGTGCTATAACTTTACACGCTTTGCGAATACATTTAATGACTTTGCGGACTCCACGTCCAGTGACGAGTATGAGCATTACCACGATAGCCTTTGTGATACCATGGAAAGTCTAATTAGTTTAGACGACATGATTCTCGACTTACTCACGGATAAAGAGTACGGGGCTGATGTGGATTGGTTTGAATCCTACATATAAATAGGCTTCCAAACGTGAAATTCAAAGGTTTAAACGACATATAAAACATAAACTAGTTGTATAAGTGGCTGACAACTCCATTACGCGATCTACTACAGCTGAGCTTGCTCCAGTAAAGGCTACGAAGAGAGTGAGACTTCCCAACACAAGACTAGATAATTTTTTGATAGTTTATAAATTTGGTAGTTCTTATGGGTACAATTTGAGTCTTCCATTGACAAGAATTCATCGATACTACGCATATATAGACATGATTTTCTGAGCAGATGCTTAGAAGGCGAGACAAATAACTTAGTGGACGATATTGCCATGACATCAGACACGCATGAAGATACAAAGAGAATTCTACGCTCATGCTACAATGACAAGAACCAAAATATTTGGCTCATCTGGATTACATAAAGAGCATACAACAATTGAAGAATTATACTCCAGAGGAATTGAACACCATGTACATTGAGTGCAAGTGACGAATTCTAGCACTTCAAGTACTAGTGGATAATTTAATTTACTAGGTCGTGTTTTATCACGGAAGCTGATTTGTGCCTTCCCAGTAATATTTTAACTTATTTATTATTTACACAAGATGAGAAAGGCTTTCGGAAGGAGACCTACTGAAACTCATGGAATTTTTTAAATGAAGAAGCAGAAAGATTACATATCAAGCACATAGTAAGAGGATACACGATGCAACCCCATAGCTTTAAGCCTACAGCAGCCACGATTCACGCCTACTATAAGCCTAAAAGAAATAAAAGAAGCTACCAAGCAACCCATTCTAAGTATTTTGAGAATATAAAGACTAGTAAGTGCATGCATGCAAGACAATCAAGGAGATGAAAAACCGAATACAGAAAATAAAGATAACTAACCATTTTAATCGAGGTCACATTGTGAAAAACTCCACTAAGACGATAAGGCATTTGGTTCTGAATGCAAAAAATTTCACCTTAAATTTATTAGTAGTGAGATACAGACATTCAGCATCTGTTAGCAAGTTAAAATCACCAAAGTTAAATTAACTAAAATTTCATGAATTTGAATCACAGTACCAACAAGGACTGAGCAAACATGCACCATGTGTTTAAGATAGAGGAAGTCAATACAGCTTCATAGCAAAGTACCTAGTGGAACTATTGAAATTAAGTGCCATTAGTTAAAGAGACGTGACTGTTGCAGGTTTTGTATACACTTAAGACTCTTCAAGTTGGCGAAGATGTGTTCGTTTCAATATTAATGGAACTTGGCCAAGAGCCACAACCTCGACCCCTGCTTTCGAGATCACACGTGTTTATTCACAGTACCCTACAACGTCGAGATCCAATCACGTACATAGAAATTTCTGCTGGATAATCCGAAGGTTGAGTCACTGGATCTTACATTTGAAATTCTTATTGGAAGACACCACTATTGAGAAAAAAGTTATGAATATGAAATTAATATTGATATAAACGGCATTGGTTTTACTCCAATCAATATTTGGTTGGATCCACAGTTGAAATAAATCTGGTGTTAGAGTCAACCAGGTAGCAGTTACTAAAATCTCCCTGGAAACACACATCCAATGTCAGATGACCACAAAGTACGATACTTTTACTTAGAAAAGTTGGGTAGCACTGATAAACAAACACGAAATCTGACTACTAAAGGGTGCCCCCTACCTAAAGGAATTTCACGCTGAATTTCGTATCATAGACCAAAGACGAAGTATCCCTAACCAGAAAGGAAAATCCAACTTTATATAACTTAATTCCCAACCTCAGTAATGTGTAATAACGTTTTAAATCATTAAATTTATGATTTCAGAGAGATGAGAACTTGAAGACCATATACTACCACCAGATGCTTGAATACATCGTGAAGGATCAGGTAGAAGTTTTTCTGCTTGAGGAAGCATCAAGATATGTATTTTACCTGCCACATCATGCAGTGAAGAAGGAAAGGCATTTGTTTACCAAAGGAAGAATTATTTTCTACACATCCTCCCATGAACGAGGTGCATCGTTTCTAAATGTTTCATTAGAGATTTTACCAAATTTACTGCTTGAAGTATTTTAAAAACTTCTACGTTTACTATTACAACAGGTAATTGTCGTTGACGTTAAGCAGGCATTCCTATAGTTGAGTTTGAATAGGAGGGACACGTATATGCTAGGATTATTCTGGTATGCCGTAATCCAGAATAACGATAGAAACTATAGCTCTACAGATTAAATCATTACCTAATGCTAAACTAGATTCCCTTTCGGATTCTTTTTCAGCCCCTTCCTCCTGTCAGCATTACTACAGGAACTGGTAAACATGCACAGCACAGCATTCCTCAAGTCTTTAACAGATTTAGAAAAGAGCACATTCATGGGGAACATTGCAGCCAGTGGTGAAGATGATGAAGATATCGTCAAGATTTACGATGTGATGATGGTTCTACTGCAACAAATACGATTTCCCTTATCAAAGTGGGCAAACATATTTCTACGTCCAGTGGATATATATAATCATAAAGGCATATAGATTAAAAGAGAGAGATTTCAGTTCTAGGAATTAACTGTAATAAATAATAAGGTCATTTCTTCATTGATCTTCGTGACATCACAAACAGGATACGGGAAGATCCTGCTATTGAAAGGCAACTTACACAACCATATGCCAGATTCTACGACCCACTCGGCCTATTTTAACTATTGTTCATCATAAGAAAACTTATTTTCAAGATACCTTGTGTAGAAGAATATATTGGGATGAAACTCTACCAAAAGAAATTGGAGTATGCTGGTGCAACTTGACATTGACTCTTCATCATATTTAATCTATGCCAAATTAGCATAAGATAGGATTGTCAGGACTAAACAGTTCACACGTCTACGTCTTTTGAAAACGTATTAGAAAATGAATAGGGGTTTGTACTATATCATCAAGCCCCATGATACAGTGGTCTCAATGTCCACCTGAAATAAAGTAAAAAAAATACTTGCGCCCATCAGGAAGGTATAGCCCTTCTTCGACTTTTATTTCTTATAGCATTGTTGGAGTCACGATTACTTAGCAATTTTTATCAAAAGACAAACTTCAACACAGCTAAGGACACCTTATCAAGTTTTGCTAATGTTAAAGTGGGGTGGATCCACAATGACCCCAATAGTTGAAAGAATTTTGTTAGCAGTCGCGTAGTAGATGTACATGACACCGACTCAATGGAGGAATTTCCCAGGAGAGTAAAATCAAGCAATTAATCTTTCATGGATAGTTCTAGGAGATCTAATGGGGTCTCTGTATTTATGGTGGTATGGCCTTACCTGGATTTCTCAGCACTAAGGCAATTGGCCAAACATTGCATCCTTACCAAACGAACCACTACCAGATGAACGTAAGAATCCACATCAAGCTCTTAAAATCGGCACTCCAACAAGCCTAATCAATTGTCCAAGATGAATCTCATACTCAAAACTCCTTCACATCATATCCTGGATCTTTTGCTTCATGAAGAAAGTACCAAGAAGATACAACTTTAATGGAGAACTGACAGCGTAAGAACTCCATGCTAAACGCACTCACTTAACCCAGGTAATTAAGGGGGAATCTTTTCTTGCAGAAATGGAAGCATTACAGAACCATAAACAACTATAATCTAAGTCAAATATTTTACGCTCTAGTCCCTTTATTCACGATGACCTTATCTGATTTGGAGGTTGTCTACAGTTTTTCGAACTCTTAGGGATCAACAGCACTCACTTCGCCTCAACAGATATCACCACTTTACGTAGCTACTAATTCTAGAGATCCACATATGACTTCATCACATATGAGCTGGCATTGTACTCTCCAAACCTCGCTTTGAATTTTGGATAACTCAACCCTATTAAACTATCAAGAAGGTTTTAAGTAAGTGTTTAGCATGTAAAATAGCGAGTAACCCCCGAGGTTAGGAAAAAGAGGCCCCTTATCCTACTGGCAGAGTAAAACTCTTGAACCAATTTGTAGTTTGCTGCCTCTCTTTATGTCAATATGGGGAAAGTCCTCCAATGTTCTAACAGCGTACAGTTTACGTGTTCTACTACATGATCTGTACATTTGGGACTGTGTACGGATATGTCCATGGACCGATTTCTAATCACACTTGAGAAATCTGAGGGTATACAGGGTTTGGCCGGCACAATAGACAGAGACAACGTCCAAACTATCCAATCAGAATGTAAGGAATTGATTTAACTACGCAGATATTCGCCTCCTCCAACACACATAAATACGTCACTTAACACTGCATTACCTGGAAGTTTATTGTACCACAGTTGGCTTGATGTGGAGGTTGGTGGGAAAGAATAATTGTCACTACTAAACGTTATCTACGGGAGGTACGGAGGACAGTCCAAATGAATGAGAAAGGACTTAATACAGTCTTTGTGAACGTAGAAGCCACAACTAGATCCAGATCAATTTCACAAGACGAGAAATATATTAAGTCTTTGACACCAGGACATTTCTAAATTAAAGAAAAACTAACATTAATACCATGCCTAAAGGATCCCACTAACAGGAACATTAGGTATTCGATTAACTGCTACAATATTTGCAGGTTGTTTATTGATAACACTCTTAGGTAATACTCGCCCTCCCATACATATATCAATTTTTTCCACTCTTATTTATTATACACATTCTTTTATAACCCTTGATTCCACAGATACCATAATTCACGTTTAGTTATTTGCTGTATTAATAGCTTTATACAATAGAGAAGTAAACTGATAAAATAATTTAGGCTGAGACAAAAACCATCCGATAACTCCTGGAAGTGATGGATGACAGATTACATATGGGAACTAAGGAGTTTCCATGCGGTTCAGCATCCACTTGGAAGAACAATATAATTCCAACCTTGAGATATCGTTTTTCTTTATGAAGACCATTTCTCAAAACATATGTGTAAGAAGTTAAGCATTGGGGACGTCATACCTTGGAGGGACAATAAGATTAAAACAATACGCCTCTGCATTTCTGATGGTCTCATAAGCAGTCTTCCGGTCCAGTTTGTTGTTCCGTTGGAGGTTGACCATCTTGTGGAGGATGTTGAGAATCGCCACTTCATATAGAACATTTTTGTCATTGTCTATGTTATATGATACCGCTTTGTATTTATGACTTATATCATGATGTATTTACTATCTCTATGTCACGACAAAAATGTAATAAAGTTGGACTAAATTTTATTCACGTACTAATTTATTTCACCATGGGGGTATAGCTAGGGAGAAAAACAAACTTTAAGGTATTATAAAACATTTAAATTTGGCTGTTAGCTAGAAGTTAAACCCTAAATACCAAATATTTCTTAAGATCTCAAATTTCTTAGTGGGTATTAGTAAAATAGGAAGTTGAAAGAAAGGGTTTAAAATTTCCAAAACTGATAGACACAACTACTCCTTAGTGTGATATAAAACATAAATTCGATTGTAAAAGACTATTCCTAATTTAAAATGGAATGCCGGCAAATAGGGGAAGGGGGTCGATAAAGAAATAAACAATTTATATTGGACAGAAAATTTAAATTTTTGAAGCAGGTTGAGGTAGATCTCAGGATAGTAAAATTGAGCAAAATTGGTCCTAAAATTTGAAATTTTTAAGTATGAGTTGAAAAAATGAGAGTGGATGCAGCTTAAAATTTCCCGAAATAATGTTTTAAACTACTTTTCTATGTGATATAGAATTAAAATTTTGCAATCCTATCTAGGAACCTCTCCAATTAAACATATGTGTATGAGCATTTTAGTTTTAAAAATATTACCCTGGATGTTAGAAGGGTCAAGGGGGGGAGGGGGTGGAGGGACGAACACATAAACGGCGAAAAGAACCTTTTAGGAGCGGTAGAAAGTCATAATTATCAAGGAATATGGAGAGATCAATACGAATCAAGAAATATTCCTTTCCAACACACAACAAAATCTGTTGAGTCTCGATGTTGTCAGAAAAGTTGGAAGCTAGTTATTTCATTGTTAAAAAGCAATCTAAATAACAATATAATAGTTTAAAAAAACTATAATTCTAAATTGATGCTGGCGAAATGGGGAGTTTCGTAATTTACAAAACTAAAAGAATTCAATACTACTCAGTGTGGTACAATAAACGTACAAGCATTCTTAAATTTAAAAATTAAGTATCAGAAAGTGAGAAGGGGTACCCAAAATTTCCAGAACTAAAATACAGAAATACTTCTCGGTATGATATAAAATGGAAATATTTTGATAAATGTAAAGGTACACACCCAAACAACCATAGAATTATGAACATTTTTCATTTGAAAATATAGTTCTTGGAAATGGGTAAAAGGTGGGAGGAAGGAAAGGGTCTCTCTCTCTATCTGAAAAATAAATAAACAAAAAATAATTATAAAAACAAAGATTATCTTAAAGGTGATACAATTGGATAGTTAAGGATTATACAAGGAAGAACTATAAAAAAAGTTGGTATCTTGAAGTTGAAAATCCTAATTTAATATAGTTTGATGTGGCTTAACCGCGCGAAGAACTAGTCAAACTGCTAGTTCGTTATATAATATATTATAAATAGTAAATAGTATCACAGATTTTCTCGTTCCTCTACCTGAAAATGGAGACATTAACATTATATATGTAAAACGATATAGTTTACACAGTAATAGAAACATGATGTGAAAATAAGATCATCATATCTATCCAAAAAGCATTATCTAAATTACATTAAGTGTTACAGAATAAAAAAATAGTGTAAAGGTAGAACACGGTTCACCATGTCAGAATATATTTATTTTTACTATCGGTCTGACTCCACTAGATAGGTGCTAGTTTTGTTATATATTTTTAATCATGTAATCACTTAGCTAACTCATTCCCTTTTTGTTAATATTTTGTGTTGGTGATAGTTAATTTTCTGGATTTCTTAGTCTTATTTACAAAATTTAAATTTTCTATTTCTACAAGAAGTAGCTGGTTATATCTACTATTTTTGTAAATTTTGAACGCCTGATCCCATTCTTAGATGCCGCACTTTGTAGTTGATAATTTAAAGAATATTATGATAATATGGAGTGTATAATTTCTGTAAATTAGAAATATTTTTCATATTTACAGTTTTAGCATCGTTAAAGAAATAATTATTATTATCGAATTGCAATTATTGAATTTTTTGAACACACATATTATATATATATATATATATATATATATATATATATATATAATGTTGGATCTAAACGCATCAAAACCTTTCAGTTGCAACTCTAGGTAAATACATATTATTACAGTTGGTCAATATAAAACATAATTGTTAGGCCCAAATTTTTATATCGGGGTACAATGACTTTAAAATCATGACGGATCTTCTTGATCCATGATGATTTTGTTAGTCAAAAATGTTATCTTTGGGAAAGCTAAAATAGTTATATGAATCAGTGGGTACGCTGTCCAAACGCCTAAGTCATTTGATCATGGTTGACGGTGAGGGGCAGGTCTGAGTTTTAGTTACAGCTGTGGGTACTCAGGATTATTTTTCTTACTTAACTACTCCTATCACCTGCCATTTAAAGGCTGGGACATTTCATTTTTATTAACTAGCTATTATCCCTTCCCCATATATGTAATTAAGTGCGTATATCTTTGCTGGGTAGTAAGACTTAGTTAAAAAAGTAAAATATAGTAAAAAATAACAATTTGGTTTTTTAAATACTTTTCCCACTGTAAACAAATCTATTAAAAGTATCCCATTCTTACTCTCCCATTTATAGCTTTATTTTATCATCTAGTAAATCCCTTCCATCAATCAGTTATAAAAAACTATTCAAATAGTCCTAGTGGTACGAGTAAAAATAAAATATCTCTGTACCATGGCCGTTTGACAAAGTTTGTAAACTATAACAATTTTATATTAACATCCGGCTTGATTATACTGAACCGAGAAAAGGGAGTAACTTTTATCGGCCATGAGGGTTAGATGCACTTAATTATTCAGATTGTTCGCCTTATTACATTAGACCCCCCTCCACCCTCACCAATCCACCCATTCCAGCCAGACACGTTAGTTTCTGGGACCATGCATTAGTCTAACACATGCTCTGTTCTTGCATTGAAGCAAAACAAACATCCAGAAAAGGTCTAGTTCTATATGCGTGCACCTAGGTCACCTTTACCTATTCATTTAGGCTCAGAGAACCTAATAACATTTCTAATTTGTATTAACGTCGGGCGCGGTTATGACCAGCGATGCATATTTGAAACCACTAGTCAGCCCAAGCATAGGGTACCAAGGGTTATTGTTGCAGCAAGTTGACTCCCACCGGCCACACATCATACGAAATGGGAAAAAGAGAGAGTGAGGCTACAGAATGCATGACAAGTAAAAGGAGCAAGAGTGAGGTTGACATAGTAAGGTGGTTTAAGGGAGGGCACGTAAGAGGGGGAAGAGCAGAACGTTTTAAGTATCAACGTTTGTTTATGTTAGACTGGGAGTTGTATACCTGGGGTAGGTAGTTCATTTTATTTACTCGAGACAAAATAAACACGGACACCCTCACGGACTAAAATGGAAATAACTCCAATTGTTTTTATAAACTGAGATGAGTATTTAAAATGAGTTCGAGAAAAGATATGCATTACTTAATATTAAGATAACGCACACTTATAAGTGTGTAGGAAATTTTTTAAAGGTGACAGCACAATCCTAGGTTATTGGGCTTGCTAGAGTTGGAATTAGTGGTGCTGAATCTACGTCCAGTGTACTGGAAGAAATTCTTAATGGGATTTAAAACTGTAGTTTCTCCATTACATATCCACGTTAACAAAAGTGCATTTCCTTAAATTTAACATCCTCTTAGTTGTAAATTGCCTTCATTTTGAACGAACTAATGAATCAAATAGAAAAACGAAAATTCTAGTTTTCTGGCTCAGCAAATAAATCACCGTCATATTAATCTAAGGATCATTGAATTTATTCCGTATTAGAAATGAACATATAGGTAACCATTCCAAAATTGGGTTAGATACACTTCAGCTGAGAAATGTATTTAATGTGAGAGGTATGTTTATAATTTTTACACCTAAACTAAGCTAAGATTATTAAATGTTCAAGCAAACTTTAAAAACATGTAAAAAAGAGCTCTTTTCATAGGCCAATGCGAAAATATATATTTATAGTTCGCAGAAAATGAGATGTTTGGCAAATACATTTATAAATTTATATATCAATAAAGAAAAACCATCATTTTAAATAGGGATCAATCCTGAGAACTCCTATGAACGCAAGCACACAAATATACAAATTATTTTCAACTCTCCCAGTAAATCTTGGCGAAGGTCATCTTTGGCCAAGCGTTGCGTACAAACAAACATTCTTACTTTGACCCTCGTGTGGGATTCAATTATTTACTTTAGTCTCAATATTAGGTTATAAATCGAAGCCATCCACAGTTTTCCAAATTAGATAATACACGTTCCTTAGGGATTCTGATTTTTTTCAATCGACAGGATTTTTTTTTTTTAATTTATAAAGTTTTGGTATATGATTACCACGGTAAAATTTAAACCGAAACAATAGAAATATTTAATTTAAAAAATAATACGATTTATATAATTATCTTACAATGTATTGTAATTAAAAAAACGATAATTTAATTTGAGTTTATCAAAAACCTTTATTTTAATATAGACTAATGGATAAATTAGTATCTTTTGGCATTTATTTCGTAGTGAATTTGTATTTATTTCAAATAAATATTTAGGAAGATTAGGACATTGATACATTTATTTGAAAGTCTGTTACGAAATTTCGCTACAAAATTCCCGGATATTGAAAAAATCCTTTCATATCTCGTAGAAGTAGGTTTTTGGTTAGTGATGGTTCACAAAGCTAAGATCCTAAATATCAGTTCACTTCCAAGTGGCCTCAAAAATTTGAAATTCTTTTTCTAGGACTTTTTTTACCTGACTTGTATTTTCTGATTACTTTGACTCCTTTTATTCGGTTCCAGGCTTAGTTCTTCTTCAATGGCCAATTCCAGTGTCAAATTATTCACAATTTTACTTGTTCCTTCCCCTACGTAATCTGCATTAGTTTTCAATGACGAGATATCACTGAACAGTTTCTATTCAGTACTAATTATTATGTGATAGAATATAACGTAGTTTTTAAAAGAAAGGAAAATTATCATCTCTCTGGATTTTGGAGGTTCATACATGTGCAGAGTAAAAATTTTCTTTTCTCGTTGTTCAATTATTTTAAGAAGAGCATCGATGATTTTCTTCTGATAAATTACGATAAAGAGTTCTAACTTTGTTCATAAGAATAATTAAAATCATTTTAGCCGTAATAAATGTAAAATTTATGTAATTTTTTATGATGTCAGACGTTCTAGTAGGTTTTCCAATAATGAATATTGAAATACTGCTATTTGTTTTATTACATGTAGATCAATTTATACTTTCCAAATCAATTTCTTAAATTGAGGATCCTTTCAATTATAATTATAGGTTAGTTCTATTGTGTTTTTTCTCTAAAAGCAAATTGGACCTTTATTGAATTACTTTTGAACATTTTATTGTAAAAGGATGTTTTTAGTTGAACTTTTATCAATCATTCCTAATATGTTTCAGGTTTCCAGTTTTAATTATTACTTGTATGTTCCGTGTTAGCTCGGGTATGAATACTATTTCGTTTTAAATGTTTTCGTTATCTTCATTCAACTCATCATGTTCATCCTATTCACTTTAATATTCTTGACTGATTTCTTAAAGTGTTTTGTCAGGGTTTTTTTGGTAGAAAATAACCATAATGGCGAGATGAAGACCATGATTAAAAGACAGCAATTGTTCGTTCTGATTTTCCCTCCAAAGTTTTTTCAGTATACTTTTCCTGTCTGTTGTTAAAGCTGTGATGTATGTTTGGTATTCAAGTCCAAATTCTTTTAACTTTTATTCCGCAATATTTAATCTAACAAGAATCACATTTCCTGGTTATGAGGAGAAGAATAAAGATTTTTCCATATTTATGTCGGAGTATGTTTAAATAGAGTCTATTTTGGATACTCTTACATTCTTCAGTGATTAAACTGAATCTGGAACCCCAATATTTTAGTTTATGACTTTTCCAAATTATTCATTCATTTTTTCACCGAAGTTATTCAACAAGCAAATTCATGTTGCCATAGGAATTTCTGGGCAAAATATAACATTTTCTGACAAAACTTATCGAATGAAATTGCTGTTAGTAATGGCATTAATTTAAAACTTGCTTGCTGTAAATATGACCAAACCTACCTTTTGAACAAAGATTGAGAGAGAACTGATAAGGAAACATCTATTAAAAGCAGACCGGATTCTCGGTTAGCCCCAATTCTCGCCACAATATTTATCGCTGCTTTGTAACATAACTCACTCGTCCTGCGTAGATTAAAAGCGAATTGTTAATTATTTTAACATAGCTTATCCTTGTGCCTACTAGCATCACTTTCGACAATGTTATGAGTAGTCTTTCAGCAGCAATGGGTGGCAGGGTACACTGGATAGTCGGAAATAGTCCAACGTTCTAAACCAAATACAAGCGTAGAAAGCAAGGAGATATGTGTGAATTGTAAATCTATTTAATTATAACATTTTTATAAAAATAAAATCAATTCTAAATTTAATGGTTCGTGACTCTACTTTCACTGGATTCAACATACAAACAAGCTAAATAAATTTCCTGGAATCATATCCCGAGAATTATCAAGCCAGAAAACACTCGTATCTACAGGAGCAGTCAATACAGTAGCGTGCTTGCAAATAGTGAGCTAAAACTTAAAAAGTGCTGATTAGAATTCGGAATGGTTTGTTACATTTTATTTTTTGGCGTACTCACTTTTTACACCCTTTTCTAAAATAAGTATAGATAAAAGTGCAGCCAACACTACAACCATTTACCCAAAGGTAGATTTAATGTATTTTTGTCAAATATGGTAAAAATATCAAGTTTTGTCTCGAATAAAATTAAAGGTAACTCTATTCTGAAAGTGTTGGGTTGTTCTTTAATTAGATAAAATTTCAGAATGAATTAGTAATTATTAAAAACATCTATTTGTAATAAAAACGGTGTAGTTAAATGTTTGAGGACGCACGTATTGACTCCTGCATTTTACACATATTATTTATTATTATTTAATGGCAAAACATGATAATAGCTTTTTTCATGTTTTGTTGATTTATTATTTCAGGGCATGCTACTACTGTAAATAAGTTGTCGACATCTCTCTAATGTAAAACTCAGAATTTACAAAACAATAACTTTACCAGTTGTTATCTATGAGTGTGAAACGTAGTTTCTTATCTTACATTATGAAAACTAATACATTGTGTTTAAAAACACAGTACCTAGAAATATTTATTGTTCCAAATAAGGGTTATAGAAACTGGGGAGAATAGGAGGTTACGTAATGATGAGTTGTTTACCCTGTACTCAACACCATACATTGTTAGGATAATAAAGTATCGTAAATTTTGGTTGGCAAGACATGTTGCGAGCATGGGCGATTTCAGAACCCTGTTCAGAATACTGACTGACAAACCTACAAGGAAGAGACCGTTAGGAAAACCTAGACGCAGCTGGGAGGATAACATTAGAATGAACCTGAGAGAGATAGGTTGTAGTGTGGTGAACTGGACAGAACTAGTTGAAGGTAGGGAGGTGGCGTACTTTTGTAAGTGCGGTAATGATTTTTTGAGTTTTAATGCCATAGAGTAAGTGAGTAAAACATAGTTTGATGGTTTATTATTTCAAGGGAGATAGGTAACTTGTACTATTTATTGGTCTCAGTCAACCCCCATCTGGGAATTATTTTGGGGCTTTGTTATTTTTCAATAATATTTACATGTAGAGGTTTGTGCTAAGAGAAAATTTGGGAAAGAGATATATTTTTAACGAATTAACACCAAAATAAAATAAAACATACCTTTAGGGGACTCATATCAACTGGGGCACATTTGATTAAATATGAGCATAAAATTCTAAAAAATAAAACCAACCAATTATGTACTATCTGAAAGAAACTCAAAACACCTATGGTACTGTGATAATTAATGATTCCATTGACATGTGGCCTATATTGACCGAACTAATGGTATTTGGAATATTATAAATTTTACATTTATATAGATTTGGTGGTATTTATCTTAACCCTATTATTCATCAGGTATTAAACTTGAGCATCAATGATGTATAGGCCCGAAGCTATTATTCCTGTTGTAGATACTAATTAGTCCATGGGGTGGCAAACATTTATAAAGCAACACTTGAGATTGTATAAGAATTAAATTTAAAATAATTAATTGTATGTTACAATAACACAAACTTTCTCATATTGTTAACTATACATCCAAAGAAATGTTTCTAATACAGGATTTTAGTAAGCTACTCATAAGGAGGCGAGTATAAAAAGTCAATTTTTAATTTATTACATTTAAAAATATAACTATCAGAGTATTTTGGTGAGATAATAATGTTATATAAACACTCACTTTTACACTTGTTCCAAGTGTACCGTATACTAAGTAATTGGAATTAGCAAGGCACAAGAAGATAAAATCTTCCTAAATAAAAAAATTAACCACAACATTATTTATGTATCATTAAATCATATCATTAATTACCATCAAATAAAGTATGTTTTTTCCACTTAACACACTTAACTTTCACTTAACTGTTCATTTTCAGTCCTCCATAAAGATCACCATGTGACGAGTACTTACTCAATACGAAAAGACTACATCCTTCCTGAAAAGATTCTCCGTAAATTGAAAGGCGCTGACTAGCACGTCGTTGCTCTTCCTGTCAGTGCGTCTCCTCAGCGCTTCTAATCAACGCGTTTGCACACTTGGTCTAGAACTATGTGGAATATTCGAGAGTCAACAAAGCTACTCCAGTCAGTGCGCCCACCCCGTTTTGGTAACTAGCTGTAGAACATCCTGTGGTCCTGAGATACACGTTATGACGCGAAAGATGATGCACCGTAGGCAATCCTGGCCAACGAAACACGTAGACATTTTTAGACTATCTTGAAGCTTCCAGTCAGGATATCAACTACCACATCCTTATGTTCTTGGATATACATGTTTCCAGAAATTTTCTATATATAATGGAAGCCCAACCCGAGACGAGTTGACTTTCTCTCAACACTAAAACTAGGAAACACCTTTTTTGGAAAATCTTTCATGAGGGGGCAGCTAAATGTGGTTATTACATATTCTAAATTTATTTTAGGCATACGTGAGTGTATTGGTTATAAATTTATATTCGTATAAGAATCAATTTTCATGTTTTTTTAAACTTATTTTAGCTAATTTAAGAATGTGATAATTTTGTTAACATTTTGTCTAGGCTCATTATATCCATTATTTAATTTATCAGGTGTCTAACTATTTTGAATCATTTTAGAATAGTGACAATTTTCATGGCATTATTTCAAGACCCCCCACTTATATTAATGAGTTTACGACGTGCCTAACTATTTGTAGTCACTTTAGAAAAGTTACAAGCTACTAGGCATTTTATTCAGACTTACAAAGTCTACAACTCCATTTATCATGTTTACAACTATAGTTATTCAAATTGCAAGAGTGACTTTTTATCATTTCAAGTAACGCTTGAATTACTTTGAAAAAGTGAAAAGTTCCTGCCATTTAGGAATTTTGAGTAAGTATGCCTCTAAATGGCTTCGGACTCTTTATGTCAGTCATTTTGGTACGAGCTTGGTTAGCTTATTTGACTAGGAGGAGTTTCCATGAATGTGATCTATGTGTAGTCTATCAGAAATTGCTTCTGGACTAGTGAATTTTCTTAGAGGAGTACGACAAGATCCAACTTTATAGGTTTCAAGAGAGAAGGGATTTGGAGTTATAAGTTCTCAATAAAAGTGACATGATTGTAAATTTATCTGATCACGAGAGATAAGGCATTTTTCTAAGTGGTCTTAAAAGCCTCAATTTTCTCTAGGATATACATATGTGAGGAGAAGGATTTTTAAGGCAATGAATTTGCGTTTTTGAAAAACTTAGATGAGCTTGTCTGTGAGAGGAGTATTTTGGGAGGGGAGTATTGGAATTAATGAGTAGAGGAGGAAATAGAGAGTGCTCTGCCGTTCTTGAATACGGGGTGAATAGGCTTCTCGGTTTGTCTGCCTGCCCGTTTACCTCTGAGACGAAATTTTGACATCTGACTGACTGAAGGCTGTACTGAATCAACATGGGGGATGGAGCTTTAAAGTTTTAAGTGTCAAACATATGGTGGGGGGAGATTATGGAGAATGACTTGCGGTGACGGCCAGGGATGTCCAAGGGAGCAGGCAGTATTGGCCATACGCTAGAGGCAGAGAGAAGAGGAAAGGAAAGTTGGAGTGACCACAGGTAGACATTTACTCCTTATGAAAAGCTCTGACGTGTTGAAAAAAAGCTTACTTCCCATTGTCTCTTTAGTCTAGAAAAAAAGATCAGAACGCTAATATCTACATTCATTCCAAAATTATTTCAATCAACCACACAACACATTGCGTTATTTGTGTTGTTGGACTCGCTATTTATTAATATTTATAGTTACGCGAAGTTTTCATATTTTTAAATTAATTTACTTATCGTCAGTAGTATTGCTGATGTTAGTTAAATACTGATTTGAATACTTATCCTTTTATATTTCTTAAAACACGATGCATCCTTGGGTGCATAACTTCTCTAATAAAAACATGGTGCGTGACATTAAAGTGATGTTATGAAGCTTATTTGAGCTCGCTGGTTCAGTCATGAAGGGAGGAACCAGTACATCTGAGGAAATCTCTTGTGTCATAGAGATTGCTTGAGACGTGTTAGGGTAGTAGAAACTATTATTTTCAATACGTTTACTAAACGTAAGTTCACATTATAACGTTAAACTGCAAATCACACCTTCTTTCGACTCATTTAGTAAATATTTTCCCGGTCAATTGTGGGAAGGTTTGTGTCTCACGATTGTTATATGTACTCTGTCTATCCAGGCAACAACAGAACAAATAAGTAAATATGTCCATGTTTAGTATGATTGCAATTTTATTGTTTGTGCATAATAAACTCATCACTTATTTACTTTAATAAACTTCTTTTCTTGTGGTCAAGTTACCATGCAAAACATAACCTTAATTAATCACCTTGCAAGTCTTAAGGTTAAACTAGTTTGAACCTTACTTACGTGTTAATATGTTGAGACACCATGCAAGGTTCGTTTGGTCAAAAACATAAACGTATTACCTTTTTTTTAATCCCATTGTTTTTAAATATTCTTGGCTTCAAATCATATTAAAATATTTTATATTATTATTTAAGAAATAAAATATTATTAATTATAAAAAAAATATTATCTAATTTGGATAATAGTTTTAAAAAGTACAACAAATCAGATTGATTATTTTAAGGGATAATAGTTTCCTCTGCGCAAAGACCACGAGGACAAAATCATGAATTACGAATTACCCGTAAGACAAAATTTATATTTAATTTTAACATTCGATGCCATGTAAGAGCATGGTCAGTCTGAACCTAGGAAACTTAAATGTCTTTAGAATTATTGAGTCATACTTCCTTTCCCTCACCCCATTTTCTTTACCGTTGCGGCAAATTCCTTGTTTGCCACACTCATCACACTTCTTTCTTGACAGGTTTACACGCTTTATGTATATACTTCACTTAACCAGTTACAGTGTTTCCAGTAATTGTAGACATTAAATGAGAATAAATTCAAACAAAAATCAAATATAAACTCGTGAAGAGTCTGAGAGGTACTAGTACTTTATACTGTTCTGGATTAAACAAGAAACCCCTATATCAAATCAGAATGTTTGTTTATAGAAATTGTGCTAAAAGATAATAAAAATATATACGTGTCATGCAGTCATTCATATGTGCATACTAAAACTGGCAAGTTTGGTCTTGAATTAATTTTGCAATAATTCTAGAAAACATTTTGTGTTAATATTATTCATTTTTTTTTTAATTGCCAGAAAGAAAGATGATAGAAAACGTCCCAATTGTAACGCCAAAGAATAAAGGAAAAATGATAAAACTCGCGGGACAACAGGAAGATAGAAAAATTTACCATATCGTAATGATAGAAGAGGCTATAAATAATGATGTGATATTATTAGATTAAAAAACTAAGTTACAAGATATGGAAAATGTGTGGCATGAATAAATACCAACAGAACAAGGTATAACATTCTGATTATTAAAATTATATTATAATTAAATTGAATGTTAGAGGTGTTTGAGGTTTTTGACAATTTTACTGGATTTTTAAATGAAAAGTTTACTCAAGTTGGTAAATCAATCCACTGAAGCATCATGTGATCATCTCTCACCACTAAATTAAACGTGAAAGACGCAGGGGGAAACGACTTCTCCTTCGCAACCGCTCCATCGCCAGCTATTTTGATCACATAAATTCAACTTTTTATTCAAACAACTACCAAAGAAGACACGCTGCTACGTTTAATTGTAGTCACCTGGTGATGATGTTTGTTAGAGTAATGGTGGTCTCGCCGACTTGGAGAAGAAATATATTTTTAGAACTATAGGTCTCAATCTGAGATAAGCTTAGACGGCTGACGTCTACTTAGATGTGTTAGATTTTTGTTTAATATTTGTTTAGTTGGAAGGCCAGTCCTTTTTCAATTAATTTAAAGTTAATTTAAAATTTAAACTTGACATTATGTTAAAATTATTTAACTCACTTAGGTAATTACATCAATTATCTGGCTCTGACTTGTGTACTTTATTTGAATAGGAAGCTTAGCATAATAGCTTGCACTGGGATATTAATTAAAGCTTCAAAATTAAAAGTTCAGTATGCAATAAACCCTGACTAAAATAATATAGTTTTATTTTACTGTATCTAGGAGCCAGTATATATATTTGGTATAATATAGACTTATAGACGCAATTGTTCTGATGCTTTGTATTTTTCCCTGTGGACGTTGGAAACAAGGAAGCTTTTGTTTTAATGCAGAATGGTTTTAATATTATTTATAGAGGAGGATTTGACCACTTTTATGACTAGGAACAGTGGCAACCACTCTTGTAGCGCTACTGATGGTAGCTGGGTTCAACTGTCTATTGTCTTGCACCTTCAGTGCAAGTACTATGTTTAGTATAGTGTCGTATCATTAGCATTCAGAGCATGGTGACAGCAAGATTGATGCACATCCATGTAGGTATAAATCAAACATATGTTTTACAAGGTAACTCATATAGGAATTACCTGTTCGGGATCTTTGCAGTACACCACAGCCGACGCACAATCCTATGAGTGTGAATCCTACAGTTTCGCCTACAGTTTATCCACGAATTTTGTTTTTAAGATTATCTGAGTGCCAATAACTGTGTACTTGATGTGTTTAATACTAATTATTTTGAAAGCCATTAACAAGATGATAATACTATAGTGTATATTAATAACAGCACTATTTTAGATACACCAAATGAATTTATAAACTAAAATATAGTAACAACATTGTTAACAATTGAACACATATGAACAATTGTAATAATGTAAATAAAAATAATTTTTGGATTAACTTTGTACTTACCTCTTTTTGGTGGGCATGTTAAATAACCAATAAGCTCATCTAGTGTGTTTAAAGGTAACCGGGGTTTTGCGGTTTGAAATCTGGCTTGCTATATTGAGGTTGTTTTTTCGATCTACGCCAGTGTTAAAATTATGTGTGATTTAATTAATACTTTTAATTCAAATACTGGGTGTATAAATTTATGTGGAAAGTAACTCTGGCGTGGTTAGTAGGCCTCAAAACAACACAGATGTCCTTTTGGGCGTATGTCCTATGTTTGATCATTTTTGAATAATAGGCTCTGGTCACTATGTCCACTGTTGCTACACTCTGTATATAGCTGTTTTCAAAATCTATTATATTTGACTTTGCTCATCTAAAAATAGAATAGAATTTACTCAGTCAAGAACCAAATAGAGAATGAAATTTACCTGTCAATCAAAGAATAAAATAAATTATAAATATAGTAGTAAAAATTCAAATACACAAAAATCAGGTGGTCATCTACCGGATCTCTTATATGCGTTGCAGACGCCCAAAACACTAACGTAATTTATGAGTTGGTTGTTATTTAAAAATGCCGCATAAAAATGAAAGCAAACGTTGATCTTCGGGATTAAAACATTTCGATTTTAAGTTTTATATTTTTCAAAAAATCTTCTGAATGGTGAAATTGGCTAATCTTCACCAAAGTTCTATGATGTGAGGAATATGATTTCATTAGTTCCACCCCCTCTTAGTTCATAGGCGCTGTTGAGGTGCACAGTACTGTTAGAGTGCGGTCGTTAGGTCAGGTGTATCATTTCATGGACTTGACGCTTTGACATTCAACAGAGAGTTTGCATTGCTCAGGGCATGTTTTCAACAAACATAGCTTGGGGTACGGAAGTAATATTTCTAGGTGTCCGTTCAGTCTATCCACATGTAGCTGTGTAACACGAGTCGTCAAAACCTCAAAATGGGAAACTAGAAAATGGGAGAGTCAGTGTACATATTTTACTGAGTTAAATAATAAACCACAAAAAGGAACGTGTAGTATTGTCATTGTTGTAAATTACTTAATGCTTGAGGCTCATGAACATCAAATAATAGAATCAAACTAACCATAAGAATTAAGACTACAGACTAGGCTTTTACATGGTAGCATACCTAATGAGTATTGACAGCTGTTTCAACATCAAGAGAAGTGGGGACAACAGAAATGCAACACAAGTTTTGACACAAATATTTTATGAAGTGGGCAGTGACCAACTAAGAGACTATTCATCAAGATTCATTTGACGACATTGCGACAGAGGTAGAGTGGTGCCATGATCAATACAGCAGATTACGGACATAAAACTTGGACAAACAACGAGCATCACTTCTTCATCCTAATTCATGACATTGCAGCAGGGCTGGATGGGCGTCCCCAGGCCCACATCACACTATCATAGCTCAAACATTGTGCCAATATCTAGTTGAAGGCGAAGGCGAAGGCTTGCAGACGATGGATCTCACGTGGCCTCAAGCATCAGAAGAATCTGAACACTAATGATCCAGGAGTAAGATATTTACACATCACAAGAAAACCATCAATCATCGAAGTGTAAATTAAGAGGGAAAAAAGGAGATATACATAGAAGTAAACAAAAGGTAGAGAAGGAGAGAGTATTAGTTTATTGGTAAATGGGTATGTGTATTGGATTAATGTTTTATATACCAGGTATAATTTTGGAAGGGGCCCATAATACGGATCTGATTTGTAAGAAGGTAAGAAGTGCGAAGGTAGAAACACCCATAGTAAACCTAGTGGAGGCCAAGAGGGGTACGGAATCCTCTGAGACCCAGAAGAAACCCAGATTCTCTAACTATGAAAGGTAAGTGGAAGTCCCACGCAAATTTTAGCCTAATTTTCCTCAAGAAAATGAGCAGACTATATTGATGACACTAATATACTACCCTCAGAAACCTAAGCACATTTCATTTCAGGTTATTGTTAATAGCATTAGTAGTAGTAATATTATTATTATTATTAGCACCGCGTCTTACTACCCGTTCGGGTTATACGCACTTACGCTAATGTGTAATGGTAGGGTGATTGTGAGCTGAAATGGAGGACCAACAGTTTAACGTGGAATCCAAACCACGATGGAGGCCTGGCCTCAAAGAGAAGTATTTGCTATAAACATACTGAATTGTAAATTTAAGGAAATCTGGGACCTTATCAAATTCCTTGAGAAATTGCTAAAGCAAAAGACAAGGTCGGATTTAACGGACAAGTAAATGTTAATTGCTTTTTCCCATATTTTCGAAGGAAACAAGAGAGACTGGCTGAGAAACGGTTCCAGATCCTAGTCAGATTGTGTGTTGCCTGGTGATATATTCTGCAGTTGTAACTTTGTATAAACGTTCTAGCGTTGACTTATCTAACCTGGATTGCGTAGCTTCTGTTGATGTTAGATGTATCTTATTTATTTGTATATCATCTCAAATAGGTCAAAATTAAATCATTTTATTTTATAGCCAACGCTTGAAACATGGCTGGCCAAAACCGGAATTTCATGGACTAAGAGAAAGTTTTTGCACGATTAAAGGAAAATATATTTAAAAGAAAGAGAAATTAGTTATCGGTTTAAAATATTATTAATATTATTAGTATATGGGACCATAGGAAACTCCATTTATAGATCTTCCCTTTGACCTACATTTCGCATCTGGATTAAAACATATTATTAGTCGAATTAAAAACAAAATTTGTTGGGTTAAAGGAGTTTTTTTAATCCCCTTTGGATTCTTACCTCCTGGATCTTATTTTTGAGATATCTTACCCTGGGGATATTTTTAATGTGTTTTTATTCTTTCTCACCCACCTCGGTGGCGTAGTTGGCTAACGCGCTTGTCGTGTTGAGCTCGACTACTGAGGACGGGGAGATCGAGGTTCGAATATCGGTTGGGTGAACTGGGGTGGTTTTTCCTAAATGGTTTTCCACTCTCCCTCCACGCGAATGCGGGTTCACTTCCTCTAATTCAACCTTCCAAATTCCTAATCCATTAAAGTAATTAGTATTTAAAGCGTATAACCCGAATGGGTAGTAAGACGCGGTGCTAAATATTATTATTCTTTCTCATATCGATAGAAAGTATTGTGATCGTGGAAAAAAACTATCTTGAGGTTATGACGAATCTCAACTTTTTTGTGGATACTAAATCAAAAAACTGGATTTTACAATTCTTTCTGTCCCTGTGTATGATTGTCTGACACTGTCCACGGATCCTAAACGGTTAAATGGATTTTGTTAAACTTGTTATTTAGATTTTGAAGGGATATACCTCGGGAAACTTTTTTATTTTGTCCCTATCACTCAAATTAAGGGTAAATTACTGATGAGCAGTTTTATTTTATTCAAAATTTTTCATAAATTGCTTTTGCGATTTTGTTTGAAATTAATATATAGGATTTGTTGGACATAAAAAATAGAACTGTATAGTTAAATTTTGGTTAAAAAGAATCTTTTGAGGTAGTTTACGGTGCGGAAATTTCCGAAAAATAATAAATATTTCGGAAATAGCCTTAACAATTTTGATCAAAATGTATTTATAGAGCTTGGGTCTTATGACGACTACAATACTTAAATGTATTTATGAGTAGTTGACTGAACACTAATTAAAACAAAAACGTGAAATATTTAAATAAGAGCTTAGCAATTGGTTTCCAAATGGGTATCTTGGGGATTTTTGACATGCCAATAACACTGTATATTGGTTTTTGGAGGAAAAACTGATTTATGAGTAGTTCATTGAAGTTAGGTTTAAAAAAACCTGAAATAATTGTATAATGTCCTAACTATTTGGTTACAATTGACTATCTAAGGAATGTTTGAAATGAAAAATAATCATGTATACTTGGGGTTTGGGTAAAAATACGATAAAGAGTTGTTTACTGATGAATGATTTAGTAAAATTCATTTTATTTTGAAAATGGCTATAACAATTTTGCTTAAAATGTATATCTAGGGAATCTTTGCCATTAACATGTCAAATAAAATTTTATACTTACTTTAGGGGTGAGGGGATTCGGCTATGGGTAGCTTAGTGATAACTTTTTATAATTTTAATATAAAAAAGGCTTTGGAGAATTTGTTCAAAATGGATACCGGTTAAGTTGCTTGTATTATAAATAATTATATAAATTAAATAAAAAAAAATCATTATATAGTAGTTAACAAATAACTGATTTTCTGTAAAAATTGTTTTGAAAATAGCTACACCAATTTGGTTCAAAATTGGTAACGGCGGACTATTTCACATTCTCAATAATAATACAGCTATATTTATCTGAAATAAATTAATTTAAGAGTACGTAGCTTGCTCATGATAACTTATTTATACATTTATTTTTTCAGAAATTGAATTTGAAGAGTGATTTTCAAATGAGAATCTGGGATTAGTTTATCATGATAAATAATAATACTTTTTAATTTTTATAAATTAATAATTCTAGGATAGTTTACAGATAATTTATTTAATAAAATGAATATTGTTAAATATATTTGAACAATTTGGTTTAAAACTTATGTATTAAGAAGGATTATTGTGCTTTCCATGTTGATTTTTTTATGAGTAAAACATACTTATGGCTAGTTTACTCGGAACCTATTTATGAAAATTATCTTCAAAGCAATAGAAATGTGCGCGATTATGTCATAACATTTATTTATTAAAGGGTTCTTAGAACATTGTATTTTTTGGGTGACTGGATTAGTTGTCAAAACCTTGTGAGAGAATAATTGGTTATTGTGGAACATGGTGACATCGCTCTTTGGAAACTCACTGAGTACTGAACACGTGTTTTTCACAGAGATCAGGAAGGTGGTCACTTACTTACTACTTGTAAACATTTTGCCATGACTGAAGGACTTCTCATTAATTTATAATTCATTTTTTTCTGTGTAAATTTCCATTAAATGCACTTTTCTTATTAATTTTTGATTCTAAAATGTGTATATACACATATATAATTTAAAAATCACGTTTAGCCCTTTGTCGTGTTATTGAACCCCTCCTTTGGTGTCAGTGTGACACTAGAAAGTGTACACACTGCCCTGTTACTTTTATATAATGAAATATTTTTCCAAAAGGTGCAATTTAGACATTTGCGGAAATATCCTAGCTTTATAAGGGTCACTGTCAGGTTATTCATTATTTCCAATGCGAATACTTCTCATCTGATGGTACATTTCACTGAGTGTAGCTGTGATGTAATAAAGACCGCAAAACAGGCAAGTCTGTTGTAACACAAACTTTTGAGAAGGTCTTTTGCATCGGTTCTCAAATAAATTATAATTAGTGATAGTTGAAAAAAACAATGTTTAAAGGTTTATTGAAAGAGTAAAAAAAATGAAGATACTAGAATTTTGACTGAGGGAAGCGTTGTGAAATCTGATGCCCAATTGTATATCTAGAGTTGATAGTTTGTATTAATATAATGCTAAAAACTATACTGCACATCACGATTTTTGCACTCTAACTTAATTTTACTTGGCATTAATGAATATCTCACTATTTTTCTCTACACATATCCTTTGTCCAGAATTTGTACTTAGTTTTTTTTTTCAAATGTTCAAATTTAATCTGCGGTTTTATGCTTAAAATTCATGCATTTAAAAAAAATTCATTTGATTTGTCAGCTTGACTGCATTACATTTTCAAAAATAGTGTTTCCATCTAGAATACCCATCTTGTAAACCAACTTTGGATTCCATCTTATGCTGTTAGCTTAAAAATAAAAGTCCCTTCTATTTCCTCAGTCAATTTATGACATCTAATTTTCGTAAACACTGCTATTTTTTTCTTTTGTCTCTGTATTTAAATTCATTTATGGTTTTAACATCAATAAAACCGCCTCGTCACTTGGCTAACACCTTATATAAGTTAGTGACTTTCAAATTATAACTCACCTGCCGTATCAGGATTTGGCATTCAATTTTCTGAATAATAAATACCTTTTTGGAAGGTCCTCTAACATATCATAGCTGTGTCATTCGAGCATAGTCACACAAATTAAATGTGCAATGGGCAATTAAGGAACCGATTATTCCATACTTGTCATCGATTTCCGTCATCATCGGACTACTAGGAAAACCCCCTTGCTTTTGCGTGTTTCCTTCAGCGGGAGAGGTTTAATCTTTCTTCCGTAAGTGCTGGACACTGACATAGTAAAAGGTTAGTCTCATAGGCTAAAGAATCATCTTAAAAGGACTTCCACTCTGAATTACCAGGTGGAGACTTCGAGGAGGTAACCTGTACCAGATTTCCCAGAAGGTACTGACTACCAATTACATAGTTTGTGGTGTCAAGTGGGGGGGGGACTCCTCCTATTCACCCCCACACATAGTAACTCGAAAGAGACTTGGCTGCCCTTCGGGTAAAACCCTCCTACCGTTTCCAAGGGAAGACCACGAGGAGGCAATCTGCCTTGATTAGTTGACAGGAACAACCTGCAGGCAGAGGCCGAAGCCTCTTGTGCCGTAAAACCAGGGCAGTTGTCACAAGGAAAAGTACATCTAAAACCGACGCGCTTCTTACCCTAACCACGCGCCACCCCTTGAAACACAATGTAAAAACTCAAATATATACGATCACTACGTTTTTTTTATTTGCACCGTTTCTCACTACCCGTTGGGATTATTCGCTTAATACTTTGGTTAAAATAGCCAAATAACTAAATTTTTTATATAAAGTGTAATACTAGGTCAAGCCATAGGCTCCTCGTATTTGTTGCGGTTTATGTGCAAGTAACATAAAGTGACTATAAATTTCACGACCATCAATTCCATTTAAATTACCCATGGTTTGGAGCTAGCAGAAAGATCTCATTAATGACTGTTATTTCTGTTTAACAAGTGTAAACGGTTTCTATACAAAGTAGGACATTTAATTCCATATATAAATTTGCCTACAGCTTTACAGCTAGTACCTCATTACGAGAATCCCAGTGCTAAAGCCTCTATATAATTTGACTCTTGTTGTTTGTGATGATGATAATGATAATGAGGCCAGATTTTTAGACACGGATTGTAGAGTTGCATTTATCAGAGTCAGAGAGAATCCTGATTTTCTATCATCAACTTAATCTGTTTATCACCTGATAAAAAATAAGAGGTGAATGCTCTTGTTGTAGAGATTTAAACCTCTCACAAATGCAAGCAGAATTGTTGGGCTCTAAGCTGGAAGGATGGAAAAATTAAGAGAAATATATCAAAGTTACTTCCTTTAGGAGGAGATAAAATTCTTCTTAAATGTGTTTCTCTTCCATGAATAATGATATAGAAGGCTTAATCGGTCCTTAAGAAGTCTTCATGATCTCAAAGAAATGTTTATTTGTATTTATTCTTCAAAACTTAGTTTAAAGCCAGTGCTTCTTCATAATGGCAATGCTCATCCTTCTTTTCCATAGCGCACTCTGTTCTCATGAAGGAATCCTAAGGAAAAATGCTTAATATTCTCAAATGCATTGATTATAACAAATCAAAGCAGAAAATATGTAGGAATTTTAAAATACTATGGGTTCTTCTTAGGATGAAGAAAGGCTATACAAATTAATATTTATTTTTATTTAACCGGGACAGTTGGACAAAAACTACCACTTTACTGGCCTCCGAAACAAACCTACATTCAATCCTTAAAAAACATTTCTTTAGTACCATTGGTAGATCCTAAAGATGTGTATTTCCCACCACTACACATCAAGTTAAGGTTGATGATAAACTTATTGAAAGCTCTGAACAAAGAGGAAGATGCATTCATCTATTTGAGGAATACAATTTTCAAACTAATCGAGGCAAAAGTGAATAGAAGATCTTTATTGCAAACAGATACGAACTGTTTTTCAAGATCTTGTTTTTAAAAATTTACTAACTGAGATAAAGAAGGCAGAATGCATTTAAATCTCTGTGTTCCAACATCCTTGGGAATAATAAATATGGTTAATTATACATAATTTGTCACTGAATTGTTGTAGTGTTTTCAAGCAATGAAGTGTAATATGTCGTTAAAACTTCATTTCTTGGATTCTCATCTGGACTTTCTCCCAAAAAACTTAGTTATGAACATGGTGAAAGGTCCCATTTTGATATTTTAACCATAGAAAATATGTTTTTCGGGAGGTTGGACTATAGCATGCTTGCTGAATATTCTTGGCCTATGAATATGATCAAAATTAAAAAAATTGTTCTATGAGTTAAATATTAAAGTGTTTATCACACATATTAATCAATTAATGTGCGATGTGACATATAAATACATGCTTCGTAATTTTTGACTTGATATTTTCAACATCACCCAGTGTCCAAGAAAATAGTCCTGATAGTTACGAAACTTTTCTCAACTCATCACCGGTACTCGTAAGGTCGTTGTCAACGTGAAACATAATGCTAGGGTATGTTCCTACAAATTGGTTGTCAATATCACCATGCACCTGGGGTGTCTCTGTAAAGTGTGGGACATATTGACCGTTGTCTTAGACCATAAGGTTATGTGGCTGTCTACCGTTGCCAAATATTGAAAAAATTTGACTTGGCAAATTTTTGTGGATTTATACTACAAGCAATCATACACAGAGGAGTTTATCAAGCTTGGGCAACTTATGGTATAAAGTACAGTACATAATAAGGCTGAAACTGATAGCTACTATAAACTGTAAACGTCAAGTAATTGGTTTTTTATTACAACATTGTTTAAATTTGAACTTAATAAAAACAAAATTGATTATATAATTTAAAGGGAATAGTAGAAAAACGAATGCATGATTAAATTTAATATTATTTCAAAAATATATAGTGTTTGTTCAGTATATGTTTGATTGAGTTTGCTCATAATATGTTTCAATATATTAAGTAGCAACAGCTTGAATTTGATTACAACAAGCCATACTATCCTCCTTACGTATCCTGTTTTACTCTTATAACGTTTTGAAATTAATGAGCGACAAGCTACCATCATTTCCATATCATGAAGTCACATTAAAGTCTTGTTATCACATGCAGGGTTGTGACATTTATCACCAATGTCAAACTTTCATATCCGGGATTCACAACGACCGTTAAGATGGCGAATGGAATCTGATGAGGTAACCTATCTATATTTATAGTACGAAAGCACAGACAAATAATACACCTAGAAACTAAACCTCCAGGTTAAAATGGTTGCGCTCCTTTTGGAAGCTTGAGTCCTTCACCACTAGGATGGCTGCGGTTAGTCATCACCCAGCAGTTACACTAACGAAGCCCAGTGTTGAAGGACTCAAGCTGGCAAAAGGAGCGCATAAAAACCTCCGTAAGTTTGAGAGTTTATTTCTAACTTGTCTGTGAACGAGGGTCAAACTGATTCTAGAGAAAGGGAATCAACCCCCTCCATACGTTAGAGGATCAATATAATGGCTAGGCTGCCATGAAAAGCCCTCACGAAAAGTTGATATGAACTGCATGCAAAAGTAATAAGAAATATATACTTTATCACAAGGTTTCAAACGACAGAATGCTGAGGTTAAGAGGTCACTCCGAAATCATAAGATCCTAAGTCTGGGACCTCTGAGGACAATATCACAGGGCTCAAACCCCCGGGGTAAGCTCTTTGTGTTTGTTTCAGAGGGTAAGACCTTTGAGAGTAAAATCTCTCCCACATTTTTTTTCAAAGTTCTTAAAAGAGGAGAAGGGTGTAAGGGTGAGTTACAACATAATTATGATGATGTTAACTGCCCCAAAATGAGGTCAATGACCTACTTTAGAGAAGGTTGCATCCCGGATGATAAATGCAATGCAAAATATGGAGAGTTCTCTCAGGATGAAACTCTATAATTAGAGTTCTCATGGGTGGCACATCCTACAATTATTATGTATTTTCAGGTGATTAATATTAGACTTGAAATTAATATTAATTTAATAAATAAGTATACTAAGTAGGAAAAAATCTTAAGTATGGTAAAATGTGTCATTCTTCTAGGTAGTTGGTGACCTGGTGATCTAGGGGTAAGGTTTTGGACTTCTGTGCTAGGGGCCCGGGGTTCAATCCTCGGTCCTAGCACAAATGTATCTGGTTCCCAAACCATTCCTTCACCTCTGACAAGACGTTCATTAATTACAACTTGTTAATGTGTGGAATGCCAGGCCCCCACCGTGGTTTGGATCCCACGTTAAATTGTAGGTCCTCCTCTTCCTCTCACGATCACTTTTACATTACACATTTGCGTAAGTGCATATAACCCAAACGGGTAGTAAGACGTGGTGCTAATAATAATAATAATAATAATAATAATAATAATAATAATAAATAATAATAATAATAATCTAGATAGTCATATTTTTATTTACATTTTCTCTCAGTATTTGCTTGGATTTAAATAATACCTCCTTTTATTCAAGAAACCTCGCTAATTCTTACGCAAACAGTATAGAAAAGCAAATGGATTTAATTGAGATTTTAATCGTACAGCAACTAATTATGTCCCGATTTGATGATCGAATGTTTTAAGACGTTACTCTCTCAATACACTGGACTATTGATGATGGGGTGTTCGTGGTTCAAACGCAGTTAAGGTTTATTTACATGGGATTTATTATTTGCTCCACCACTTTACTTTCACGTAAATAAGGGTACACCTCCTCAATATTCAACCTTCCTCATCACTAACACATTAGCTTACATGTTCAATTAGTGTATGAATAAAAGGGGCTGTGGTAACTACATATCATTTCCTCGACACATTATGGTCTTTAGTATGTAGATATCTAATCAAATGGATATTATTTTGTTAAGTGATCAAGGGGTGAATAAACGGGTGGGTTTATACAATATACATAAAATAGCAATTTGTTGTTTAAAATAATCAACTGAATTTGCTCAAGATAAAACCCTTGCTCCCGATTTCTCTCTCTCTCTCTCTCTCTCTCTCTCTCTCTCTATATATATATATATATATATATATATATATATATACACACACACACACACACACACACATGAGTATTCGGATCAGACCCATAGAGTCTTACGGAATAACTGATTTTAGCTAAACATGTGTTTAAATACTACCAAATATTATCACTATTTAACATAGGGTTTCTTGAGTACATTTAAAACGACTTAAAACTAAATATCTGGTTATCTGAGTTTAGTTACAATAATAGAGCAGGTAAATATGTTTAGGAATATCATCAGAAATTGAGCGGGGGTAGAGTGAGATACCATTTAGAGAGTAACATACTTAGTACACCCGAACGGGATACGAACCCAGGTAGATTGATGTTTAGTCCACGTGCTCAATGGCGTGTATACCGTTCAATCTTAGAAGCACTAATTTAAAAAAGTTTATTAGTTTGCATACCCTTACACGAGTACTCAAATTCTAAGTTGCGCGTCTAATCGAGACAAGGTCCTAATCAACTTGGTTGACCTCCCTATCAGTCCTTCCAAAGAACGGAAAATGTGAGAAGCTTATCTTGACTTCAAATACCTATGTGGACATTATTATTATAATTGTTATTACATTTGAAGTTAGAAGATCCGAAACTGAAGATAAAACCGTTGTTGTGCTCACCAAAGAAGGGATGGTGAAATTGGGGGGAAGTAGCAGGCCAAGGAGTGGGTTGATATAGCGTGTTCTTCTTGCTTCACTGATTTTTTGAATAATTCTTATAATTATTAAGAAGAGAAACAGTTGAACGAGAAAAAAAGAGGTACGAAAAATAGGGGTAAACGGGAGAGAAAATTAACAGCTGCCATCCGAGTTTCACCTAGTTGGAAATGCACTCAGAAGGGGGTATTACAAGTTAAGGAGAGCTTTGCCATCCTTCTCTCCAAAATATTTATCTAAATCTAATAACCTATCATGAATTTTAAAGATGGTTTATTCTGTCTATAAGAAAGTGAGCGAATGGAAAATACACTTTATTAAAATCTAATAAAGCCATGTACATATTAAGTGTGCATTTTTTGTTTCAACAAATATACCTGCAATATACCCATTAAGACTTAAACACTAGATCAGGTCTAGCAAATTTATTAAATATTCATTAGAAAATAAATTTCAGAACATTTTTAGCATTTTCTTAACGATATAACATTTTCTTAAATGTAGTGAGAAATGGTTACATGCGACAGTAAAAATAAATTAATGTAATCTTTAGTTTTTTAAATTTTTATTCTTTTACTACATAAAAGGCAAACAAAGTGATAAAAAACAGACTTATAGTTATTTACTTGGTTTTGTAAATTATTATTCATATATTAACTAAGACAAATACACTCACGACATCCATTTTTAAACAAAATAGCAACCAATAAACAACCCCTATTTTAAGAAGCTGAATTAAAATTTAAAAAACGATAGAGGGTTAGTACCATATAATGCCTGTGTATCAAGTTTGAACCAAATCCATCCAAATGTTTCGATTGTAGCACCAGGCTTAGACAGACAGACAAGCCGAGGGACAGACAGAATTTCCAGGTAATATTTTGGGTTCGGAGTCACATCAAATGTCCATTTTCATAATAGTCTTGAGGTCGAATACTTACACAATTACAATATTTTATATTTAACTGGAAAATTAAAAATCTATATGTTCAAAAAGGTTCAAGCGTTTTGGAAACAAAATTATATTTTAACAATTTTATTACCTTAAAATTGACACAAAGTGAATATAATATTGTTAGAATTAGAATAAAATACATTATTACTACCCGTGCCACATGGTTGAGATAATTAAGTCTGGTTTTACAGTGACGGGGACGTTGGGGTTTGAATCCCAGGTGAGTGTACTGAGGGTCATTTCCACAAAGTGGTTTCCCTTTATACCTCCACACAAACGCGGGAACACTTACTCTTCATTTTGATTACAATTTTGCACTCGGAAATTTTGCAAGCTGCATTGTTAAGGTGAGTAATAAAATATTAATTAGTATTTAGTCTATGACACAAACAATTAAAATTTTAGTAAATGTCAACAACAATAACATTAGCTTTGTAAATGAATATGTGGAGCCTTCTTAAAGAGGGTCCTATAGATCCCGGAGGGGGTGGGTGTCCATACTCCCTAGATCTTCATCTTTTTATGCCTTGTACTCAATAAAAGGGTGTGATGATACAGTATTAATTCCATGGAGTAAGTAGGAGTGGTTTACTCAGGAAAAGTGTTTGGAGGCTAAGATGCACTCCTTATAAAGATTAGGTAAATATGATATGATGTAAATTTATCTCATTGATTAAATTTTAGCTAATTAATCTGATGATTTATTGATTTAAATGTATCTATTTAGGTCAGTTACTAAACTACCGGGGGCCGGAATCTAATTTAAGAAACTATCGCAGCGTAATTAACGTGACTCATGGATGCAATGTATATTTGATTAGGATATCTAGTCGGTGGTGTTACACAACTAAGAAACCGGTGGTATAACACGGTTTCAAAAATTAATTTCTTTGAAGACGGATGATTATGGTTGAATTATTTTTATCACTACCTTAGGTGTATTTATTATTATTAATGTTATTATTATTATTATTATAAGTTAATAGGCCATAGCTCCAAGTGACCCATTCCATGCATTATAGATTTAGAAAGTATCTTCAAATAATTACACATCTATTAATGCAGAGAGAGGATGGTAAAATCCCTTCCGGGTCTCCCTTCCTCTTCACACTAGGACACAGTGCATCCGGCTAGGATTCGAACCTTAACCTCTCTAGCACTTGTAATCCAGTCCCCGGAGACGCTTCAGACGATGTAATCTCTAGTGTGAATCGTTTCTAAATGAATATCTCATTTTGATTTATTGGTAGTAATGTAAGCATGCACATCGAAAGGATTAAAATAAATGTTCTAATCGTAATTTCAATTGCTAGAATTAATAATTATATTAGTGTTTAACCACTACTAGCTTGGCGAAGACTAGCCTGCTACTTATTTATAAACTATGTATTTAATTTGTTTGTAATGTTTTTACTATTTATATTTTATTCCCTTCACTAGGACTCCAGTATATAAAAGTTAACGCTAAGCAATAAACTGATAGTATATAGTGGATGGGTAGATGGAAAGTCATTAGTCCTATTACCTTGTGTATGTGTGCGTTGGACCGCTGCAATATTGGAGGTTAGCATGTTATGGAAATTTTGAGCAGCGATCCGTAGTAATCAACACTTGAACATCGCTTGACGCCCATTGGCCGTAACCAAAACAGCGGGATAGGCTGTAAGACCTATTGCATGACATGGTCATAGAAACTGTACAAGGATATAGCTACAAAGTTGTTGTGATAGATACGATCTGGATGGATACACACTACTAGTTCTAGCAGGATGCTACTCCAATCTTGTGGTGATGGATACTATCTGGATGGATACACACTACTAGTTCTAGCAGGATGCTACTCCAATCTTGTGGTAGATGGATACTATCTGGATGGATTCACACTACTAGATCTAGCAGGACTATACTCCAAGCTTGTGGTGATGGATACTATCTGGATGGATTCACACTACTAGATCTAGCAGGACTATACTCCAATCTTGTGGTGATGGATACTATCTGGATGGATACACACTACTAGTTCTAGCAGGATGCTACTCCAATCTTGTGGTGATGGATAATATCGGGATGGATTCACACTACTAGTTCTAGCAGAATGCTACTCTAATATTGTGTTGATGGATACTATCTGAATGGATTCACACTACTAGATCTAGCAGGACGATACTCCAAACTTGTGGTGATGTATACTATCTGGATGGATTCACACTACTAGTTCTAGCAGGATGATACTCCAATCTTGTGTTGATGGATAGTATCGGGATGGATTCACACATCTAGTTCTAGCAGGACGATACTCCAAACTTGTGGTGATGTATACTATCTGAATGGATTCACACTGCTAGTTCTAGCACAATGATACTCCAAACTTGTAGTGATAGATACTATCTGAATGGACTCACACTACTAGTTTAATTGAATTACATGATTTTAGGAGCTAGATTAGGATAGCAGTATAAATTATTGTGCTTGAGACCACTATATTTTTAAATAATGTGGTACATAAAGAATGTAATATTTTGCATGATAGAAATACAGAGGACTACTGTGACAAACTCAAAGTATATATTAGAAACCTGTCAAAACTAATGTACTAATTGTCAGGTGCGTAGTAGCATCAAGGTAGACTATGATAATAAGTCTCCCCAAAACTTATATTGGACAGTTAAGAAAAATAAATACCAAAGGTTTATATACTATTTTAAGTTTAAAAACAAATCCCAAAGTGCAAAGTGGTAGACCTTACATAAATACTGCTTGCACGGATAAAACATTATTTATTTATTTCCATTCCCCTATTGATACTCACCCTAATTATTACCACACACAAACACACACACACACATATATATAGTTTGGCATCACTCCTTTAAGATTCCCAACTCTCTATCCCTAATCAAAGGTACCGATATTAACTTCAATAAGCGTCTAGTCTCGACATAGTTTTCAAATTGTATTTGTGATTATATACGTAGCTAAGATATTTAAAAAATCAGTATACTCATAATATTATACTGTAACAAAGAGTAAAATCGTAAACAATATTAAAATAAATATTTTCACTTTTAAATTCTAGTTTATAAAATGTTTAACAAATATGGTGAACAGTTTTGAAAATTCTTTATACTTGGAAACGTTGCGATTTAAACTCTTGTCAAATGGTGTGTTGCGAATAGGGATTTGAGAAGTTTTGGTAGAAAATTGAGGGTGGGAGGAGGGGGGAGGTATGAGGTAGAGGATATTAGTACATAACAAAAATGTCTACCAAAGATAAAAAGGCACGTAACTGCCCTACTACCTGTCTTAAAATTGTTTACCCACCTAGGCCTTCAATAATAACTATTTCACGTACATAGAACACAATTCATTACAGGTTAATTAAACAATAGAGCTAATATATTTTTAATAATTGTAGTTTCATGAGAAATCTTGTGTTTTTCCCATTTGGCACACTGGAACTTTATAAAAATTGTTTTAATTTACTTTTATCTTTGACTCTAAAGACAATTTTTTTGGTAACGTGTCAGCTCAAAATACTTAAATGCTATTTAGTTTATAACTAAGTATCTGAAAGGAAGGATAAAGCTGATAAATATGTATTATTTAGTGTGCCATAATAAACATGTGATGTGTTAAATAAAAGATTCATATAATATTACTTAACCATCGTCTAGAGCTAATACAATATACGATAGGCAAGACGATTGTAATTAACATTCCACTCTTCCCTTCTCCATAATGTTAGTTACGCCAATTCTAATTGTCTTACTTAAATAATTTATTCATTTGATCGTTAACTTTTAAATCACAGCATGATTCTTCATTGAAGGATTCTATGCATCCTTTTTGAAGTCTTATAAAACATCATCCTTCCAATAGCGGCATTTATTGCAATTGAGTGCTATCAAAATAAATATGTATTTTTTATATATTGTAAATATTTTTTAACGAACCATTGATATTTTAATAATAACAGTGAAATAGGCCTATATCCTAAAAAATTATATAAACATTTGAATACAATTATATCGTCAAGTAGCAACACGTAGTTATCGGTTACTACAATTCAGAATCAAGTTAATAGTAGACTAGTGTATAAAAAATAGTATAGCTATACAATGAAGACTAAGTTATCTGAAGACAAAGAATAATTGATAGTTTACTTAATTTTTATTCAACACCAAGAACTGCCTTTTGAAAGGATTGTAGATATATTGATAATGTATTACTAAAAAAATATTATATTTCTGTTTTTTATCGTATTAAATGTATGCTATACTAGTTGAAGTACCTTGCGCTGCCCGGGAAATACATTTGAATTTTAATGATAGTACTTGAAAAATAACTTTAAAGTGAGTGACTGATAAGTCCTGTGTTGCCCCAGGGTCTTATTTATATATATATATATAGCGTTGAAGTGCCTGATGCTCTAGCGAAAACTCTTTTTTTAATGATTGTGCGTGAAAGGTAACTTTAATGTTAGTGCCTTCAAGCCCTGCGTTGCTAGGGCCCTTATTAAGTATACAGTTATAGTTTATATACAAATATTACATGTTATATTTACATATTACATAACTTATCCTTAAAGAGCCTCCGGATAAGCCATGTTATCAGTCCTTCCATTTGGAACCAATATGTAGACTCTCACCATTTCCAAATCTGGGAAAACTAACGTCCATGGGAGAAACATAGAGTCATTAGATTGAGACCAAATATTTTAAGTGAATGTCCTTGTACCTTGTTGTTGCTCAAATGAATAATGTGTTTAAGGCGTCTAAATTAATTGGAACATAGAATGGGTTGATCGTAATAATAGGGTGGAAGATATCATAACCTGCGGAATGTCCAGTTATAATAGTGGCTTAAATAACATTCCAAACCTTTTACCTGATGGTGAGGAGTGTTCTATTGCACAATGAAGGTAGATCCAAATAACTGAGAAGCATAATAGGCACGCCAATTTTCACCTTCATAATAAGTGAAGGTATTCCAGGTACCTCCATTACTTTTAAATTCTTAAGTGGGTAGTTTACTGCCAAAACTGTATCAGATAGAGTGTAAATTGATTTTAACATTTGAAGACTACTGGGAAATCAGCATAAGGTTGATTATTGATCATTTTTCGGGACAAGAATAGCTCTTTGGCACAGTCAGGCATGATCATAACAGTGCGGGTCCACATTTGGAAACACCATATCTTTCAGCTCGTAGTGGGTTTTCAAAATTCTTCCAATGTCTTTCATCTATATTAACACATTTTGAACATCGAAAGTCACAGCTAAATTTACTAGTTGCAGTAGACTATCCGTAAACTGCTGTTCAGAAAAATCATTGGCCCCATGAGCTCTCTTATTTTTTGGCTTAGTTTTCGATATCATTCCATATGTGGGAGAATTTTATACAAACATGCATTTTATCCACCTTGGCCCATGCGGAATGACAGTCAGCATATGTTAAAAGTCTCCAGCTAACACCAGAGTGACTACTCCCATTCAATCGTGGATAAGTCTACACCAGAGTCTCAAGATTACTTGAACACACTACCCAGTTACTCGAACCTACAAACCTAGAACCTCTTTATGCTCGAGTAACGAGCTGATGTACAAAACATTTAAACATGAGAAGCAATAGTAATAATCAAGGAAGTCTAATTTACAAACTTAGATTATTTCATGCCCATGTTGCAAGTCCCAACAACCTAATAAAATGTGAAATTATATTTGAGCCTAGGTTAATCCAGGAGAAAAGTAGTTTATTTGTAGCATTGGGCTTACAAGACAGACGTAAACAACAACATCATAGAAGAAACTTACCGCATTCACCTCCTGACAAGACTCGCATGGAACAACGGCTCAAGTCCTTGAGACGAACATTCATTGTCCCGGCCTAACAGAACACTAAAAGAGCCTAAGGCGTGGCAATCTGAGCGGCTGCTGGCTTGGCTGGGCATGCGCAGTGGCGAGTCTCCGTACTAGAATGTTCGCGACGCTGCCACATTCTTCCATTGTAGTCCAGAACTTACCCTCCCCCCTTCTCCTGTCTTCCTCCACTGAGTTGTGTATATATTATGCTTTCTGTACCGATATCGTCACAATTGGGCCTATGTCTTAGTAGGAATAACACAAAGCTCCGGCTTTCTCCGTCTATAGAAATGTAAGATCAAAATTCTGTTTCGCCTTATGGAACTTTATATATCATAATTATTTTTCTAAATTCTCTTTTTGGCCACACATTTAAATTTAATAACGTTACGTAGTATGGTTAGGAGCATTTCTTTTACTCTTTGGTATTACGAGGTCTTTGCGCCTAATCAAAAATATAGTTGATATTACGATAGGTTTGATAAGTTTTTGATCATGATAATTTTGAGAATTATTCTAATAACTTTCACGAATACCCGTTTTTGGGTCTTGACGAGAGTTTATTATGGTTTTTGTCGAAGGATAAATTTGTATATGTAACGACTTTTGGCGCCATTTCTCTTGGCTGACGATTATATATTTGATATATGTTGGTAACAGGTTAAATCTTAAAAGAGTAATTTTAATTGGTTAAGTTGTGATAGTTTATTATCGTTTACAAAACTCCTTTTATTTGTTAGTAAATCTTTGATTGTAAATGTAGGAATTAAATATTTAATGATAAATTATTTAATAGTTATATATCTGTCATTACTGGAAGGCCGTCTCTTTAAGATAGAGATTTTTGTTTACCTTAATGTTCAATCTATTTTAAATAGTACCATATGACTTTATTTGTTAAGTCTTTGATTTTGTCTCGCGTACGCAATAAGCTGATATAAAATGCTATGTTAAACTTTAAATGGAATATTTCAATTGGTTCCCTTTAACCAATTTATATGGTATACTATGGTTTAAACTGTTACGCATCAATAGAGCGTTGTTAATAAAAATCAATTTTCCGTGATCTGTTTGTTTATCTTGCTAATATATGTCCCATTATTCCCGAGGTATGCACATCAAACATTATAATTTATATGAACTTTATGAAGGCTGCAGTCTCGTGCTGTCTGATTAGATAGTGGTTCACTTATTTGATATCCACAACTGGTTCGAGGGTCGAGAGTTGTGGGACTGTAATGTCTAGGTTGCATTTACAACCTAGATCTTCTCGGCACTCGCTCTGGGTTAAACTCCCCCCATCTTATAATTTTTTTTTTATGTATTTGTGGCATCTGCCCCTTTTGGATGCTACATAATAAAATCAGTTAAAGTGATTACATTAATACGTTTGATAAAGACCAACAGATCTGTTTATTTTCAGAAAAAATCAATATAATAAATGTAAATAATGCAAATGAATATAATTGCTAACAATACGAAATAGGTGTTAGAAAAAACTTATTCAATAAAATTAGCCTCAGCCTTCAAGAAGATTCATAACGATTCATAATGTTTACAAAAAAAAAATTAAATTCCTCCACATCCAAATATAGGAAATTTCTGTGCCTAACTGTACGCTCTTTCACAAAAATAAATTGTTACCTCATCTACCATTTAGTTATTCCCGTTAAGCGGGCAAGTCCCAGTGTCTGACATTAACGAATACGTTGTGAACATATTATGATGATAAATAACTTCAAGCAAAACAATTATAAATATAAATATCATTACGAATAATAATAAGCAAAGCTATACCAAATTTACTAATCTTTAAACTAGAGCGTCATAAAGATATACTCTAATCCTAAGGCTCCTTTCACAGGTTCTGATTTTGCGATTGGCCGGAAAATAGTAGGCCAGTGAACGGGTAGCAGTCAGATTGAGCCTCGACTGCTGCCTAATGTCAGTTGGGCACCTCATGGCAGTCATTCACGGTTTTAAATGGGTCTGTTTACACAGGCCAGTATTTAGTCGTCCAATACCCAAGAGAGCGAGCACACGTGCTTTGTGGTTGGTGGTTGAGTGGAATATTAAAATAAGTGATAATGATATAGATACTGAACTACTGATTTCTTTGGTTGAATCACGGCCTGTGTTTTGGGACAAAGTTTTAGAAATGTATAAGGACATGAATAAGAAAAATCATGCGTAGAGAGAAGTCTGTGTACATCTAATATAAGGTTTTGAAAGACTAAATGATTCAGAGAATGCAGTGCTCATTTTGGTGTTATGGCTCTGTAAATGTGACTTAAAGCGTGCATGTAGCACGTTGAAAGTTGAAACAGACATCCGGAAATAATTTAAAAGAATATTTTCATCGTATTTTAAATCCCCCCAAAATATGTTAAATGTGCCAATTTATTCCCTTTTTTGAAGTATTGGGTGATATCAATGAAATATTACTCTACGTTTATTTCTACGAAGATGAAGATTTAAAAACATCTTCGCTATATTCCTGTTACATTCCATTGCGAGTGATAAAACACAATACAATCCATACCACCCGTCCAGCAAGAATCGGAGTAAAATCGGATAATTTTCTTTTGTTAATTATCGGACGGTTTGCTATCAGACGATATCGGCCAACCAAAATCGGAACATGTGCAAGGAGACTATGTGTTTTAAGCACATATACAAGAGGTGAACTTAAAGAGTCAAACACCAAATGAGTTTATAAAAAGAATATCTACATTGTTCACTAGCCCAACCCCGGACTCCACATTTAAGATCAACAAGAACATTAAGTTAGGGAAACAGTATAGTTGCCAAAATTCAATTTATTGAAAATAAAATAAACGTGCCAGAAAATAATTCCAACTTAGTCCTACATAATTTTGAAGAGTTCAAGTTCAGACCTCACATATAATTTCAATAATCAAGTAATAAAAAATATATATATGCCGAAAATAAATAAACACTTACATTATTCAGGAGTAAGTCCCTATGACCTGACAAACATCAAAGCGTACATATCACTTGCGAGCACTGGCTTATATGCAAATTAAACTCAGTGGAGAAACATGGAAGTAAGAAAACAGATCGTGCCTGTCTTTCTTGTGGGTTCATCATTAACAAGTCACATACTGCTATCCCACTGACGCATGCGCACTACGTCGTTAGTTTCTGGATCGTGGTAAGGGGAAACTTTTGGGAGGAATAATCATTCTACTCCCCTTAGTTCATGCGCCTGCGCATAATCCAGAATTAAGAGAGAGCTATCAGGCAAGGGGGTTTACGAAACAGCCGATACAGTCTTAGTTCTATTGTTTTATTGTACACCCGGCCGTTATGATACGACCATTGTTGACGTGAGTTGAGCGGGAGAAGTCCAGCCCAAACTGGCTATCTGAATAGGGTAAGTCCAAGTAAATTGCTAGGTGACGGGGATTGGTAAAGATATTGTACTGTTGGCATGGGACAAATCCTCCATGGCTATATCTAGTGCCTTGAATGTGGCTTTGTGTGACATTTTACACTCATCACACACAATGAGTTTGTAACCCTACATAACCTTTGCCTTCCTTTAACCCCTTGAAATGTTGCAAAATGGCGTGTCCGTGCTTGTCAGATTTAAGGGCAAATTTAAGGCTGAGTGAGCTGTCCTACCTCCTGTCAAGAGTGTGGAACAACCGTCAGGGCACTCTTATTTTTCGGTCCTAGGATAGCCAAATAATAATGGACGAAGAAAGCCTTTCTGAAACAAACTTGAGTATATATAAAGAATATACCACATAACTGAACAAAAACTTATCTCCTATTCTACTAAAATAATTCCTTTGAATCTGGGACCAGCTTTTGCTCATTCTCTTCCAAGTATTTTGTGAGTAAATCCATGTTGTAGCTCAACTCCTACAGTACTCCAGTCGTCATGGCTTAGTAATTATCTCGATTCAATTTGGGCAGTACTAAGTTTTGCAGGTCCAATCTACCCAATGATTTAATCTTGTCATCAATGATGATGAGAATAGTTATGGAGATGTAATTGTAGCCCTAATGCATATCCTTATCATGAACTCGTGTTTTATACAGTATGTCCTCAGCCAGGTTCTCCTGTGGTTAATCGATATTTGGTGAGGACTTGACATGGAGTATTTTTGCAGCATACCAGCAAATAGGCTACGCAACATATTCTGCGATTGACTTGATGCCTATTCTAATGCAGTATTACAATATTTGTAAGTTTACAGGATTTTTATGATCTGACAAACATCTTAGTAAGTTTCGCAGACAATTTCTTACACTGTTTATAATTCTTAAAAGGTGAATTAGGTGACCTGGTGGTCTAGGGGTAAGGTGTCAGACTTCTGTGTTGGGGGTCCGGGGTTCAATCCTCGGTCCTGGCACAGGTTTATCTGAATGCCAAACCCTTCCTTTACCTATGAAAATACATGTATTATTCACAACTTGTGAATGTGTGGAATGCCAGGCCTCCACCATGGTTAGGATCCCACGTTAAGTTCTAGGTCCTACATTTCATCTCACAAACACCCTATCATTACACATTGGTGTAAGTGCGTATAACCCGAACAGTTAGTAAGACGCGGTGCTAATAATAATAGTAACAATATTAGTCTTGAAACGATGTAGGGCTCTGCAATTCGTGCATCAGCAGATAAGGATTGAAACATTCTGAGTTACCAGGATTGACCGTGTACACCTAGCCAAGCGCATCACTGGACTTGATTCTCACATGCTTAGGTACATTCTTTTCAATTTGTTGATGGCTTAACATCTTGCTACCATTGTTACATATGTGGTACTTTGCGACTTGATGAGACAATAGAGTGCAGGCAAACTCATATTCAATGCAAAGTATGAAGAAATACATGTGGGTCATTTCTTGAGAATATTGAGCCCGTTCATCTGCATTAATTATTGTAAAGAATACTCTCTGGCCATTCCCAGGTTGGGCGCTCGTGTTCTGAATAGTTGAGTATTCTCTATACTTCTTTATTGCTGCTGATGTATCTTCTCATTTTGTATTTATTAATACCATTCTGATCATTTCTTCTACTTTTCAGATCACACACAACCTTGTTGGTTCCTTTGTTCACATATTTGCAAACGTAATTGATTGAATTGACTTAATTGTAATGGTGAAGTTGATGGAAGCTTTAAAGATGTTTGATATTAGTGGACAATATGGAGCAATTCATTTATTGTACACCAACACCTAGGGCATTCGAACATCTATGTCTGCTATCGACGCCCGTATTTTATACTTTACGGATGATAGAGTGAGTAGCCGTCTTGGCTTGTTTGTGTTTCTTTCAAATAACGTTGCGGGTATCTCTATGTTCAAATACCATCTTTCATATATAGAGAACGGTCGTTGTGGTTTAAGCAAAGTTCGTGCACTATCTGCGTTGTTACATAAATAAAGTGATCTGGGTCTTCGTCTGGATTTGGTATTTTGGCGATGATTAAATTATCCACTCTATGCACATGTAATATATCTTGAAGACACATCAGAATGTGGTCATAAGGAAGCTCTCACGTCTTTCTCTCTAGCTTATGCATATAGCATCGATAGTTCCACAAACATATTTGTCTAGATGATGATACCCATGATTACGTTGTGATTTTTATGGAAAACTCTTACCAATAGATCATGACAGTTCTGTGGAATATGGCCTGGAATTGGTTTATCCTTTGTTCTGCCCAGCTCGGATTGTGTGTAAAGGTTATGAAGATGTCTGGTCAACCATAGTTCCGTACGTATGTCATGGCATCCTACGTACACTCATTCATGTACCTGGGATCTTCGGTGAAGTTTGATGGAAAGATGATCAACTTGCTGATATTAGCAAAATCTCCGTCATGGATGACAGAATTCTTCAGATTCACATCTTATTGTCCCCTGGTAAAGTCAAGTATACCTTAGCCTTTTAGACTCAGCCTTATAAAACATATCCACGATAAATTATTTATGGAAGAGTTATTTGCTTCTCTGATTAATATTTAAACCAAGAGAGCGCACCATTATCCTGGAAGGGGAAAAGCACATTGCATACATCTTTTACCAGCCAGTATTAATTAAGTTGTGTTTGTCCGATGCAAGTCTAAATGGTGCCCATCCTCTCAATGCCAAAACATTATGGGATATTGAAGTAAATCTTAAGCTCTGTGTGTATCAGCAATTCTTTTAATGGTATTGTTTCTTGTGTCAAAGACCATGTTGTTCCCCAAACAAGATTATTTCTTCTTCCAATGTTGTTGGTACATTTAACCGTCTTTAATGCACGCCTGGTCGGGGTTTGTCCACTAAGATAACCATATTTAATTCGGGAGTGATCTTTACCAAGGCCGATTTGAAGCTCTTGACGAAGGCTTTTTTCTGATGTAGCATTTCTGACAGATGAATTACCACCTATGACTTTATTTGTGTCACATTCTTTCAACGTTGATCAGGTTTTTGCTTACCGTCGCTTACTAAATAAATCTGTATACATTTAAGCTCTTCATTTGATCAACGCAGTAATCTCCCAATTAGAGAGTGGACTTTTCAATGGACCTTAAATGTTGTGAATTATTTGGGCCCTCTTAATTTTTTTTATGGTGAAAAAAGAGTTCATTTTAAACATGAATATTTGTAATGGTATATGCTATTTTGAAAACGGTTTTCATCCGATGAGTCTCAATTAACTGTGCCAGTTAAACCTTTCATCCACTGCAACGCATACGTAGAGTTTCACCTTTCCACTTCATAGCGTCACGGATATGTCAAATAAAATACATTTTTCCGATCATGTGAGACTGATCAAAGGCATAATCAACTAATATTTTGTAGGAGGAAACTTCATTTTTTCTCTCTCTCAGAACTTAAATCTAAGTTCAAAGTCTGGTTACCCGTTCTTGGGTGGTTTCCTATATTCTTGATCTAGTCTTAGAGGTTCTAGCTTGATTCGGTCTTCTTTCTAGTTATTGGATGGTATAGTGTGGCCTAGATCTAGATGTGGAGGTATTTTCTTGTTCAATGCTTCCTTCTCGTTCTTGAAGTATTTATGTGCCCTTGATGTTGCCATAGAGTTCCTTTCCAGCCTTCTTTATCATTATTGGGTGTTTTCCTGTACTTTATGCTTTGTTGAATATCTCTGTTGGTCCCCCATTGGGATACAATATACTGTTTTCTTAGGGATAAACATATTTGTGCCCAACCCACTTCCATCTAATCAAATATGTTCCTAAATAAAAGAATAGCTACTTTCAGAACAATACCAAATTATAGATGATATGAAATTCATACCATTTTTCCATGACAAAACCTATCGACAAATTGAATTATTGACAATATAGACACAAGAGTGTATCGATCTACCAATTAGATTTTAATTAATTAACTTATAACATGTTTGGAAATTAACCAATATTATAATATTTATAAAAATTAATGGCTAGATAAATTCATATTTACTTTATTATATAGTCCTAGAACAAAATTTTCAAAAATAATTTCTAGGTAGGAAATTATTCTCAAGACACCTTATTAATGTAATGGTGTCACACTTCCGCTTTCATTTGAACCTTTTTACCACTACGCACTTATCATCCATTTTATTCTTTCCGCCATTTTATCATCTTTACCATTCGTAGGCCTTTTAAAAGTGGTTAAAAGTACATTGATGTAAATGTTATAGAATTAAAAATACTTTAAAAGGTAAATTTAAACAAAATTGAATTAACTTTGCGTTGATTTCACCACATATTTCATTATATTGAATTGATAAGAGCACCAATAATATGGCTAGCATGAAGTTTCCGGATTTGTCTGGGGGAAATGTTTTTGTGGTGAAAAAGTTAAAAAGTTAAAAAAATCGTATAAAGGGCAAAATGGGTAAACAGCAAATCTAATCAAAACATTTATAAAGAAACTGTAAAAATTTAGAAAGGATTACAAGGTTTAAAATGGTAAAGTAGCCAATAATAGAAAAAAAGGGCCAAACGACAAAAATTGCACTAATAGATAAAGGACAAATGGTAAAAACCGGTAGAAATAGCCAAAATTCCAAAAACGATAGAAAGACCAAAAAGTAAATCAAATAGAAAGGGTAGGAAGGGATGAACATGGAAAAAAGGTCATAAAGTTCAAGATGTGCAAAAGGTGAAAGAATATGTAAAGGTTACAAAAGGGAAAAAGGGCAAATATGGTAAAAAAGGTAAAAGGCATAAAAGGGAACTCTAATTAAAATTTTAGAAATCCGAATTGAAAGTGTATATGTTCGTGCACATTGGCTACCAATTTTTAAATTTCAGCCCTATGCGTGCGGTAAATATCACACAATGCTTATGACAGAAAGACAGACAAACCAACTTGCCAATTAATAAATAGAGATACATGTCCGTAGCTCAACAATCAGTTAAAAAGCACCCTCCTCGGTGGCGTAGTTGGCTGACGCGCTAGTCGTGTTGAGCTCGACTGCTGAGGACGGGGAGATCGAGGTTCGAATCTCGGTCGGGTGAACTGGGGGGTGGTTTTTCCTAAATGGTTTTCCACTCTNTCTAATTCAACCTTCCCAATTCCTAATCCATTAGCGTAATTAGTACTTAAAGCGTATAACCCGAATGGGTAGTAAGACGTGGTGCTAAATAAAAAAAATAAAGTTAAAAGCCTTGAATAAGAGTAAATATTTTATATACAATTGATATTAAGTTTTTTATTTAAAATATATTACATCCAGGTTTTGGCATTTTAAAAATATTAAAGGAGATTTTAATATAATTAAAATCGCTCAAGTTTTAAACTGTGCGCTAAGATTGGTAAAGCTGCTATCTGTGTGGGTAACAGAACTTAAAAAATGTGTTCTCTTGATCTCCAAGTTTTCACTTAATACGAGTAGACTATACTAGTCCGACAGATAAGGTCACAGGTGGGATAGTGGCTAATGTCTTGGTATGGTGGCTTTAAAAGTCATGGATCCCCGAACAATAGAATTAATTATAAGCGTAATATTAATTGCCACCGGATGTAGCCACGGTGTCTTAATAAAACCAAGGAAAGTGAAATGGAAGGTGGACCACCTTCTCCTTAACTGACTTGTTCTCTGCCATTAAAACAAGCCATGCGGACACATGCTGCCAAGAAATCGCAACATGTTACGTGAGCTACAACAGTTAGATTCATATAATTAGCAACTACCCAGATTTTTTATAAGCTTGTGTTGCAAGATTAGTCATACACAATTGAATTTATATTTTATTTTAAGAATTTAATAGAACAAGATTGATTGTATATTTTTTTAAATAGCATTTTTTTTAACCTAAGTGATGGGAACTTTGATACCATCTGGTATGCTGTGCCTGTGACATAATGTCAGCTCTAAAATTTCTGACATATGTTCTATAATGATTTCCCAAATATTCCATTCCACCCAGCAAATATATTAACACTTTCTCTAGATTCTACATATTTAATCCCTATATAAAAAGTGCAGATATAGGAGTAGCCCAGAGGGGTAGTATAACGTGAAGAAAAAAAAAATAGAGGATAAACTTTTGATTCCTGGGCCATTTGAAAATTTACTCTAGTTAGGGAGGAATTATAAATATATAGATTTATATGGAATGGAACCTCATCTTCTTGGAGGATAAGTGATACTTCTTAAAGGAAACCAACACACAGTACAACCTGCCAAGTTTTTAAATTCAATGTTCCCTAAATGCCAAATAATAATAGAAAAAAGTGATTTCTTTACCCTTGTGCCCACCAGTGTGGGTAGATTTTCCATTAATTGTATAGTTTTTAAATTCTGTTTATTCTCAATGGACTATATATTAAATATCAACCGATATTTCAAAATTTTGTATTCATTTACGAAGGTACGGGTCATCATTTGACTATCAAATTTGACAGACAGTGACAATTCTAATCTACGTTTATCAATTAATATTTTTAAGGTATCATCATAATAATGTCATGTTATGATTTCCTTTTGAACGTTTATCTGCCTAAATTAATTACCGTCAACTACTATAGTTGGTAATTTACCTTTTAGTGATTAATGAAACTAATTGTGGTAATCTTTGATATTCCTTTTACAATAAAATAAAAATTAGTTTAATGATTGAAGATGTTTAAGGTGAATAAAGATTATTTATAGATAAATCAATATTGTTTATTTAATAGTAAAACAAAATAAAGTCCCAGAAGAAGATATCTTCTAGCATTCATAAAACATTAACTTGTAAATAACAATCGGCCTACCTATAGCTGTACACTGAAACTAAAGAGTAGCCAGATCTACATATAATAGGGTTATATCTTGGTTAAAAGGTCAACGTAGCTCTTATATTTACTAAAATATTAAGATTTATCCTTAGATTTGCGTAAATAAGGCTTTATTCAATAATTCTTTACTAGTGTTGTGTTTCAGTATTTAGTATGTATCCGTTTCTTTATTTAAAAATGGATACAAATTGTTATGGTTGGTTAAATATTAATAGTTTGTTGTTAAATTTAGGCACCCTCCTTTCCCCAGTGGTTCCGGAGATGCGTCTAGGGATGGTAAGGGTGGGGGTGTTCAAATTCTAGAGCCCAAGGCTCCTACAAATGAAGGGCAGCTCCCTAACCCCCAGCGATTCAGGAGATACGTCTAGCGGCGAAAGAATGGTATGTGGGGGTGTGGGAGGGGGGGGGGGGAAGTGGAATTAAAAGACATTCAACTTATGTAGAGCCTACTTTTTTGTGCTTTAAGTATTTCCATATATCATTTTGACCTTTCCTCAATTGTGTCTGTCAACGTTTAGCCAGGAATTTTCAAATTGGTTAAGTTTTTTCTGCCTTTTAATAATTTTGTGTTTTACTACTTGCCTCTATGAAGTAATAGAGTAATTTTATTAATATGCTAAGATCTGCCTGGTTAAAAATATCCTACGAAATAAAAAAACTGCATTACATACGGTTAAGTGTTCAAATGATAAACGGACATACAAACAAACAAACAAAACTATACTTGGTTTTATAATATATTTTGATAGTAGTTATCTAGTTATCTTCTACATTAGTATTGTTTAAAAGTGTGAAATAATTATATTTGATTATTGATAATTAAAAATTGTTTAGTAAAGAATTATTTATATATCCCTTATTCATATATTTATCCATTTTATGTATTTATTAAATTGCACAACTTGTTGTGACTTTTTAAATTAAATTAGTGACTATTGAATTATACCTAATTAAATGAATGTCTTCTCTTTATTTTCAATAATTAGATCCTTGCATGTATGATTTTTATTTTTTTCACTTGGTATGAACCAAAAGTCTACCCCAAAATCTTAAATATAATGACTCATGGTTGGCACGATGTTGTGTGAATGGCGGACAATCCGGTGTGTTGGTGAATACTTTCAATAACGTGAAGAGACGTGTGCAGGCATGACTTGATGCTAATGGCGCCCACTTTCAACACTTGCTATGAGATCATCATGTTTTTCATACATCAAGGTATGTCTGTAGCAAATTTAACCAAAGTACGTCCATTATTTTGAAAATAGTAAGGGAAACTCATGGGCCGAAACCGAGTGAAACATCCTGAAGTATACAAGCTTGTAATAATATATTCGAACAAAAAAATATGTGTTAGGAATTAAATAATTATATTAGGTCTAGTGCTATTACTGTACCTATAAAATATGTAATTATAGCTAAATAGCATCTGTATTAATTGGCAATACCTTTCATGATCTCCTTGTCTTGGCGTATAAGAATATTAAATTAAATTTGTTATTTTCACGATTGTCAAAAAATGTCTAATAGTCGTGCAGGGACTATACATGTGTATTTGTGTGGGATTAATTTAAAATGTCAAACTGCTGACCAGTCGCGACTCAAATCCGGATCTCAGACTCGTCGGTCCAGTGTACACTGACTCTAATTTATTGTTTAAATAGTGATGAATCTTAAGTTTGAATATTAATGACAATTAGTGTAGATCATTAAGGGAGATGGTTTATTAGACTTTGCTTTATTGTATTCTATTTGATGACATCTTTATGATGGTATTACAATATTTGTGGTCCCACCGCTCTCAATATCACTGAAGCGTGGTTTTCCCAACCCTCAGAATGTCCGGTTCATACGGCTTGAGGGTGGGTGGTCAGAGCTTCATTGTTTGAATTGTACTGGTCGTAACAAACACTTTCGCAGTGATTTTGATTTGTCCTTGTGTTTTACACACTTTAGTTTCAAACAGTCCATCCCCTTGGCAAAGTGTCAAGATTGGTCGATAATATTAGTTAAAGAGACTACAATTTTGTATTGTTTGAGTATATTATATTTAATAAGTTGCTACATCCAAATTCGCTCTGCTATGGAATTAAAACAAAATTCATTGGTAGGACTGGATGTGTGATACTAGTCGTAGTCTACATGTTTATTTTAGTTTGAAATATATTATATACATGTGATTTAAAAAGTGAGCACTACATACAGTTACTGAAATAAATATATAATTATAAATTTAACCTCTATAAGTTACCTGTAGGACTATTAACTAGGTAGCTTAAACCAATAAACTCTAAGTAGGGGTTTATCGGACCCATGATTCAAACTTTACAATATCAATATACTAATTTGAATTTAAATTAACTCAAATTTAAAATAATTGTCTTTTAGACGCATATTTACTCGTCCAATTTTTTTTTGTATTGTTATTTTAACCAGTTTGTCTACTATTACAGTTAGGTACTTTTAGGTTGGGCTGTCAGTACTTAATTTTATGAACCAGTAAAGAGATGTCCCAAAAACATACACAAAGTAAAGACTACTGTGGTGTGAACAGACAATTGTGAAGCCAATAGCAATTCACTTTCCAAGTAACGATAAATTATTATTATTATGTTCTTTTATCAAATTTTTATTTTTTACTATTTTTTATAGAGTAATCGTTAATCAAACATTTTAAAAATAGTAACAAATTATTATAATAAAGCCTTAATAAATAAATAACTAAAATAAAGATGTTGTGTTAAATGAGCCTCCTCCGCCCACCTCATTAGTAAAACTTGTGACAAGATAAAACCTTGGATACCTATCTTGGAGCATCTATCCAAGCACTGGAACACGTTGCAGATTTGTAGAAATCCCGCATTTTTTTAAGTAGTTGATTATTTCAAAATATATCTACAACAAAAATAGTAGTGAAGGTATCAATCCTTCCCCATGGGGAAAAAAAAGTATATGGAAAGTTTCAAAATATAAAATAAATCATGATCAGTATTTACTGATTAATTTTGAAATATGTTTCACGTAAAATATCTAAGTTCTAAGACCAAAGTAAATTGGTGGAAACATATAAGGAATTTCTCAAACAAATTAAGCTTTTTTTTAGCAGATCCTCTAATAAAAGTAATTCTGAGATAATTGAGGATTGTTTTAAAAGTTTCTGATCTTCGGAGAAGTCAATCCCATATAAAATACCATGAAGAGAGAATATGTTATTTTAAATAGGTGGTGCACTTTAAAACGGGTTTACAAGAATACCATTTATGAGATTAAAAAGTCATAGTTTTAATATATTCACATTATAAAACTGTATTTGAAATAAAATGTTTTGCGATGATCTAGAAATATTTTTGACTCTAATAATTGTTTAAATCTATAGATTTTTAAACATAAAAAAAATGTAAGCCTTCGTAAGTTCTACTTTCTCATATCAAAAGAAAGTATTGTAAGCATGGGAAAAATAAATTTTTATAGAGATTTTAGTATATCTTTACGTTTCATGAGAGCCCAAAACGAAAAAAAGTGGATTTTACAATTATATGGATAATTAGATGGGTTTTATTATAACTTGATATTTTAAATTTTATACGTTTATATCACCAGATTTTTTTATTTTGACCCTAACCCTAAAATTAAGGGTAGTTTACTGATGAATATTTTTTTTAAATACAAATATTTAGAAAATGGCTCTAACAATGTTGTCAAAATGATTATATAGGGAAGAGTTTCACCTCTCAAATAGCACTTTTTACTTTGGTTTTGGTTAGGAATCAGTTAAATTATGAGTAATTAAAAAAAAATTTGAAGTATGTTTAAATGGTTCTAAGGGTTTTGTTTAAAATATTGTAATGTTATACATAGCAAATAAAAGTGTACTATTGCTTTTTGGGCGAAAATACTTTAAAGGATAATTTACTTGTAACGTGATAGAAGTTGATATAAAAAAAGTCCCGGCTATTTTGTTCATAACAGGTTTCTGTTAAGGTTTTTCTCAAAACCGATTCTCATTTATATTTCTTGATTTAATAATAATTTTATAATAGTTTAATAATGACAAATTTTGGTCAAATTCCATTGAACAAAATGCAGTTTTAAATATTTTGTTCAAATTTGTTTGGAGGGATTATTATAAATGTAAAATAAAATTGTATGTTATTGTTTCTAAAATAAATTAATTAAAGGGTAGTTGGCTTTTGACACATTATAGACAATTGGAACTCTTTCAAAATTAGCCTTGAATATTGATATCAAAATGGGGTTTTGGCTATAGTATTAGTGATAAATAAACATTTGTTTTTATTTATATTAATTATTGCAAATATTTTTAGGGTAGCTAATAATTAAGTTCATTTAAAATAAAATTGAATTGTGTTAAAACAAATTGCACAATTTGGTTTTAACTGTATACAGCTTGTACAATTCGGATAGTTGTGATTAACTAGACCATGGGTTTGATTATTGAAAGCGTATTTTGGAAAATTTCTTTCGAAGCTATAGAATAGAATATAAAATTTTTTGTGACGTACCATATATTAATTTACTAGATTTTTCAAATAAATGACGAGCCCCAAATGACATAATATATCTCAACTTAACACATATAACATTATTTTTTTGTCTAGTTCTTCTAGTACTGGTTACAAATGAAGCAGACTCATAGATGACTTACTCTTGAAAAGCTGGCTAATTGTTTGTAACTTTCTGGAATTGTACAGTACATATCAATATAGATATTTAAAAAAGATAAAACATTAAGGGGTCAAGGGAAAAAACATAATAAACCTCTTTTTATGAAAAAAATGTGTCAGTAGTTATTTCTGGTAGTTTAACTCTTGCACTACAAGCTGTATTTATATTCAATCAAAACATTGAGGATAGCAGCTAATATCGACGACTATTTTATTAATTTTTTACGCTAGATTTACGGGTTTCATTTTAGTTTAAATAGTGAAGGTGATCATGCTTTTGCACCGACCAAAGCAATTGTGGGGAATCCTAAGAAATAATTATTTTACAGTATTTATCGTGCATTTCTATTATAAAATCTAGTAATAACACAAGCAGTACTTATATCCGTGCGTGGATGTAATAAGCGTCTAAGCTCATCTTTTTTGATTCAATGATAATTGAGAAGTTGGGGTTTGAATCCCTGCAGGGTGTAATAAAGATTTTTTTTACTAATGGTTTTCTTTTCCTTACGCCACTCAAATACTAGTACATTTCCTCTAATTTACCAAATTATTACAATAAAAATTGCAAGAAGCTAGAATGGGTAGTAAGACGTGATTTTAAAAAACATCCAAATAAAATTCAAGAATAAATGATTTTAAGAAACCAATCTTAATAAGATCAAGTCCACCTACACATCTAGTCAGCCTCAATTACAATACTATGACTTTTGTTTGTTGTATTATAACTATGGAGTTAAATTGTGTCTTATTTTGATGCTTGAAAAAAAATGTAGAGCGTAATACAGCCATCACTTCCTCCGGGTTCCTCAAAATCATACAAGCCAAATACTAGAATGGTGTTTTAAAAGAATACTTGATTTTATTGTTTATATAGTAGCACTTAATTAGAACCAAACTTGTATGTTATCAAAATCACAAGTTTTCTATTAGGTTTTAAACGTGTTAGAAAATTATGTTACTGTCTGATTTTTTGTGTAACATATCGTACTACTCGTCTACCCATCCAGGATAGCTGAGTTTTAATAAACTTATAAGACTATTATATTTGTACTTAGGTATGTGCGTAGGGTGATTAAAAACTTCATATATTCAAACAAGCAGACTGAATGAGCTTAACGACAAGTTTGTGCGGGTGCTAGTTTATAAATAGTTCGTTGAGTACCCTATAATTATTTGCAAGATAGGTTTCAACAATTAAACAAAATAGTTTTAACGGTGCCAATAAATACTTATTTTGTTAGTTAGCTCCCAAATTATACAAATTTAAAAGTTTGTACCCTGCTGAAATTGGAGGTATTAAACCATAAAAACTAAAGCCTCAAATTAGTACCAAAGAAAGCATACATATATCATGAACGTCCAATTCGATATGGAAACATGATTTCTAAAAGAAATGGAATGAATAATGAACACCTTACCCTCTATTTCAGAGTGTATGCGGGTCAATAGATCTATTTCCGCCACCTGCGAGTCCTATTCGCCAATTACTGCTAGAGGCGTTGTATACAATTCACCTTATTCATGAAGTGTACTTATACCTGTTTAGTTTTTTAAATATATTGTACAATAACAACCTTCACCATTTACAAATTAATTTAACCAGAACACTACTAACACGCTATACCCTAGACTATCATCTTGATTTAGAACATTAATGTCACGACGAACCCAAACAAATCTACTCATTTATTTTGTCCTCGTCAAAGATCAAATCTCATCGAATAGACCTGATAACGGGCCTTGCCTTTATAACCAATTCAGTTTTCAAGCGTCCCTTTTAACTTGAGCATCTTTATCGTCATTCAAAAGAACTGGACCACCGTGCCATGGCTGGATTGTTCTGGAGAATAACTAACTCAGACCCTAGAAGACCAACAGAGGTGGATGGTGGGGAAGCGCCTATAAATACGTACCAGAGTAAGGTAAGGTGGTATTTGACAGTTGAAAAGGTTACTAAACATACTTTCATAAAGTTCTAACTCATATCATGTGATGTGCAGCTGGCTCTTTGGATGCATTAGATCAATACTGATAAGCTATAATAATAATAATAATAATAATAATAATAATAATAATCAAATGTTAGTTTTATAGGGTAAGCACTTTTCCCTTTGAAATATTAACAATAAACATATTTCTTGGTTATCACTTTACCTAAATAATTTATCAATAATGATAATTAAAAATGTATTTACTTCCTTTAGTTACACAATATGTTATATAAATTTTAGGATAAGGTAAATAATTTTAATTAGGCTAATGAGTTGTGACTAATTTTTTCAGAATACTTTAATATATTTTAAAATTTGGGGAATATTATGCAATCTTATTATTTGAATTTTAGTAGGGCCTATTAATATGCCAAAAAACCTTTACTAGTCGTAGAGCCAATGTGTGAGTCGTGTCTGGACATTCTTGCTAGTTATGGGAATGTAGTGGTTCAAATCCAGAATGTATGTAATGAGGTGTTTTTTTCTTGCTTTTCTTCGACAAAAGAGCATGTACATTATCTCTGAGTATATATACTTACCTGATATGTATCTCAGAAGAGTAAATATTTGGATAGCTTGGATGGATAATAATAAGACTTGAAGGAAAAAAAAACTCGAAGTAATTTTTACCACTAAACATTACCAACAAAAGTATTAAATTAGCTATATTAATACAAATTTAAGTGGTTTAGTATTCAATTTAACTATTAACGACCCGCCTCGGTGGCGTAGTTGGCTAACGCGCTATTCGTGTTTAGCTCGACCGCTGAGGACGGGGAGATCGAGGTTCGAATCTCGGTCGGGTGAACTAGGGGTGGTTTTTCCTAAATGGTCTTCCACTTTCCCTCCACGCAAATGCAGGTTCATTTCCTCTAATTAAACCTTCCCAATTCCTTATCCATTAGAGTAATTAGTACTTAAAGCGTATAACCCGAACGGATAGTATGACGTGGTGCTAAATATTATTATTAATTATTAACGAACTCAAATTGAGATAATACACAACATTTTTTAGCAACGCATCTAACTACCCATTAGGGTTATACGCTTATGTACTAATCACGTAATACGTTAAGGACGAGTAAGGTCAAAGTTAGAGTGAGTGTACCCACATTTGTTTTGAGGAGAATAGGAAACCAAATGGGGAAAACCACCCTCAGTACACCCAACCAGGATCGAACCATGATCTACCCGTCATTGACAATCTAGTCTATTGCGAGAGCTGCGTCTTAGATCATGAGGCCACAGAAGCGGATGATTGTATAGAATTAAAGGATAATGCACAGGGGTGGATTGGGAGGCCAGGACAAGGTGGAATAAATATCTCGCCGTGCGGGTTTGATGTGGTTTGTCACAACTACCTTAAACAAAAATAATTTTAACCATTAAATTAGAAATGAGTGTTTTACTTTACATCTATTACTGCCTATTATCCGGGCCAGCTTTTTATTTAAGCCATAAATTTCCCGCTACTGGTTTGCTAGGCCTGCCGTAGCCTCATATGCTTTATAATCTATTTTAAAACTAGGACAGGCGCAACATACAGTCACCTGTCGTTAATGAATCACTTTATAAAGGATATATACACATTTTTTCAATGATACATTTTCGACCACGCTGGGAATATAACCTAGAACCCTTAGCTCAGTAGATAGACACGCTATCGACCGAGCTAAGGTGACGGATTTTGAATTGATTGTTTATATTACATTTTTGTTAAATGTTCCGGTTATTATGTCTGATAATGCCAAGAATACATAATTTGTGAAGCTTTAAGATGCCATTAAATGCAAAACCATCCTCTTTGTAATTTCTTGGCGTAGTCTATAAATGATTTACTAAGCCAAACATAAACGCATTTGTTTAGTGAACATGCTACTGACAAATTAATGCTTTGTAATATACACAAGTAGCAAGCAGAGGATTATCTTTCAAACTTTAATATTTAAGAAATGAACTCTAAACTATTGTCTTACAATTTAAAATACGTTTTGCTCACGTAAGTAGAAATAAAGCTGATGTTTTAAGTGATATGAATATCTATGAAATCATCGATAATGTAACTTAACCTTACCACTTTAACTTACACAAAACCTAATTTTAGTAGTATTTTATAAGTGAATGCAAAGGGCTGTAATATTATAAGGGTACAGGGGGGAGAGGAGGAAATTCACACTTTATACATTTTCCCGAAATTATATATCTCAAACCCTAGAAGGTACCCAGCAAATACTTTTTTAACTTAAATAACAAAGAGTCCTTTTTTAAAAAATAATCTAATTTATATTAGAAAGTTCTCATGATTTTCTAACAGATGGCAGTAATAACATAATTTGAGGTAGAATGGGACCTTCCCTTATTTTCTACTTTAAGCCTACCCTTCATTGCAGTCCCGGGCCGTTCCGAGCCTCCCAGTCCACCCCTGACCATGCATATAATATTTAACTATTAATTTTGAATTTTTCTGGGGTGAAACCTTGTCACATTGTGCTAGGGTTATAACCTTGAACTTTAGAAAATAAGTCATATTTACCTATCTATAGGATAAAACTATCAAAACTAAAGTGATTTTTTTTTTTTTTTTTTTT
>CABFOW010000020.1:508444-572580 GCA_902141385.1 Timema californicum
TTTTTTTTTTTTTTTTTTGTGAATGTTGCTATCTCGGGACTAGGTTTCTATATCACTTAAGAGTGAGAAGAAAGAAAAACACTGGTTGATTAAGAGTCTTGCTAAACATAATGCAAACTTCCCTGCCACATAGACTAAGGGGCTGCAGATCAACCCCGAGAACACTAGACCAATTTTGTCAGTGTTAAGAGTGAAATGGATGTGTAATGTCCCTCACGTGTAAAGAGCGGATTTATCGGTAATATAAGAGAACCATTCGTTCATAGTGGGCTTGTTGTTTATAGAAATTAGGAGCTATACGCTCTATATGGAGGAATTATCAACGTACAAATACAATATATTATAAATTTAATTAATCAACCTATCAAAGACCCGTTTTGTTATCCCACGGGCTAACGCACTACTCTTGCAGTAGACTAGACTGCCGATGACGGGAAGATCGGGGTTCAAATCTAGGTTTTTCCAAAACGGTTTCCTACTCTCCCTCCACGTAAATGCGTGTACACTTCCTTTAAATATAACCTTCATAGTTCCTAAAATTTTTAGCGTAATCAGTATATAAGCGAATAACCCGAACGGTTAGTAAGACGTGATGCTAAAAAAATTAAAATTAATTTATAAATTTAAGTATTCTGAGAACTTATTTAATTCAACAATAAACTGCACTCTTCAAAGGCCGAATGGTCTATGGCGTCACGCTCGTGTTAGACTAGACTGCAGATGACAGGGAGATCTGGGTTTGGATCCAAGTCGGGTCTACTGGGAATATTTTTTCCTAAAGGTTTTCCCACTCTCGCTCAATGCAAATGCGGATAATTATCTATAAAATGCTTCCTATCTAATTCCTACCCCATTCGAGCAATAAATTTGAATAATTTGAACATTTATTAAGACCAGTGATTAAAAATACCATTAATTTATTTATAAGATTTTTAAAAACTTGATGCCCAAATCTGGTGTAAAAACTAGTTTGCGTCGCCAATGCAAATTAAATAGTTGTTTAACATATCAAGGTAATTGTGACAGTGCTACGAACTTAAAGGGTCCCAAACTCTAACAGTGACCATTATTGATGCATGGATTTTCATGCTCATGATTATTAACAAAATTAAATCTAGATAAAATTAATTATTGGATAGAGTGGCCTGAATATTACACCCACACAAGTCTCGTCTCTTCTGGTTTACTGGTGATGAAGAGATTCTATATTAGAATATTTGCCGACTGTACAAGGGTTGTTTTTAATCTCTAGCTTCCCGCTAATGTATGTACAGTACAGACCCTGACTCTATAATATATTTCCATCATCACTGCTTCATTAGTGCTAATATCCCTTAGTGAATACTATGTCACGGAATACTAGATATGATCCATTATATACATTTTTTTTAACCTCGGTGGTCTTGAGGTGAAGTTCTCACATCAGTATACGATATTCGTGGATGCCGGAGTCGGAGAGGGAGTAAAGCCATCGGTTTCATGTCGATTGTGGCATGTAAAAGTGGCCTGAGAGGTGTCCCTGAAAAATTATTAGATCCTTTCACTCTCGCTCATAGACATTCTTGAGTGCTGATATAATCAGTTTGTTCAGAAAGTGCACGTTAGATACCCCAAATAAATTTAAAAAAAGCTTTAATTCAATAACGTCTGATGATAAAATAAACGCCATCTGTATTGAACCACAACTTGGATGGTCATACATAGAGTCATTAACCGCGACCGTGATTATTTAGTTATTTTAATTTAACTCTCTAATTATTAAGTACACCTAAGTCAATATATTATAGCAATCATTATAAATTATCTTTATCACTCTATGCATCCCTGCTCCATCTTTCTTCTTTATCTCTCTCTCTATTTAATATATATATTTTTATACATAAATAAATTGAGGTCTCGGCGTGTTTAATTGTATTTTTGTATTATTATTGCTATAAAAGTGGACGGTAAATGTTAACAAAACTCTATATGGTACTTTCTTCTTCTCGTATTAATAACGTTGGTTTTTGAAGTAGATTAAGTCATTTGGTTTGGTAGCTTTGTTGTGGTATCTCCTCCATACAGTAGCCTATTACTTGTGTCTTGTGCATTTACCGTAAAGCCAAGAAAATAGCTCCGAGGCTTAGACAAGAAATAAAGGGACGAATGAAATTGAGGGGGAAAACAGTGGGTGAAACATAGGGGTGGGGGAGAGAAGGGATGAGGGAGGGGGGAACAAGTAGAACTGGTAGCAAATACAATAAACACAAGTTCCAAATTATATGATTTCCATTAGGTTAATTGTTGAAATTAAGGGTAGCCAAGCGTTGTAAGAGAAAAGGAAAGACTTGCCTCTCCTCAAGTAAATCATGGGTTTCTTTTCGCAAGGCAAAACCGGCGAGCGCTCGTCTTAGTCGAAGGGAGAGTGAAGGGGTAGAGGGGGATGAAAAGGAGTGAGAGAGGGGAGAGAGGGGTGTCTAATTGTTTCCGCAGGCGACGATGTGCTGCAATGTAGAATTAAACACACGAAGAAAAGTTGAGCACAGTTTTCAGTGGCGGCTCCACGGTTTCTTCCAAAGAACCCTTTTGTGGGGAATGGGGGAATGATGTGGGCGTTGAGTAAAATAGGTAGGACTGCAAAACTGTTGCCTTCCCCCTTCCCCTTTTTATTATACTTCATGTAATACATTTAAAAATGCTGAGACCATTTTTGCAATGTTAATTTAGAAATACAAATAAAAGTTTTGGTTCACGTTATTTTAGTTGCAGTTTTTGTTCACGAAAACATATACCTATGGGGTAAGGAAGGGTGAGAGAGATAGAACTAGTTTATGTAACCTCATTTAAGAAGATAAAAGCCAAGCCATTTATGAAACAATCATTCTGTACGCCCACCTGGGATTTGAATCACAAGATCCCCGTCACCGACAATCTGACCAAACGAGACATACTACTTAGTCTCCAAGCCCATTGTTGCAGGTTTTAGCTAACTCAATCTTGGTGTAGGCCTATTTGTATTTATCTCTACTGGCATGTCCTAAAATAAGGTTATCTAATAAAACTGGAATATTATAATCAATCAGAAGAAAGTAATCTTAGAAAATTAAATTACTTTATTTAGTAGAAACAAAAAATCAAATGTACACAAAACCTTAACACAATTTCATGGGTTTATTTAGTGGTCGTCTTATGGACGTAGCAACGATACAAGAGCTCCATTGCAATGGTACAAAACATAGGTTTTTTTCTTTGTGAACTCTAATAAATAGATTTAGTAATTAAAATAAATAGTTTGATAGTTAGAGCCACAAAATTATACAGAAATTTTCATATAATAAGAGGCTTGCTCAAAGTGAACAGACGTGTATGTTTTTAATACGGCGTGAAACAATTTATTTGTGTATTGACGTAGAGACATAACAGAAAAGCTTGCCACACTCCGAAAGTAACTAGGCCTATTCAAAATTGACTAATTAAATTGGATGGACTAGAGGATCCCAGAAAAACTAACACAAACCTGTCGCAATCTTCAAAACATTTACTTTCAACCTAAAATATTTCAAATAAGATAAGATTAAATAAACATGTTTGATTATTAGTGTATTAGAATGGAGAACTGTTAAAGAATAAAAATAAGGTCTTTGAAAATATGGGTACACTTTTGCTATAATCTACTATTATTCATCCCTAGCACATTAGCATGGTAATTAAGCTTATATCTCGAACGGGTAGTAAGGCATGGTGCTAGAGAAAACTTTGTAATATATTGATAAGGACTTTACATTCAAAGTACTGGCCATTTATAAATTGTATAATTTCTTTGAGTGATAATAAATTTTCATCCTCTGTATTGAAAGTCACACATCCAGTAGCTAAACCAGCGTGCCGGAAACAGTTCTGAGTAGTGATCATTACCACACTCCTCCATGCGTTGTCGGCAAAAGGTATACAGCAAAGTCACCTGTCTGTCGTTGCTTGTTGTAGCCACAGTGTGAAGTTTAAACCCATAATGTGGGGTGCATTGACTGTATGCACGAGGCCATTCGTGCACTTTCCGTTCCTTGATTTCAGTGCTACCAAAATAAGAAACCTGGCAGGATAACAGTTTTTCAGGTCCAAAATTAAACACCAACATAGGTTTGTTTTCAAAAAGTCAAGATGCTAGAATAACATTCTTACTTGGAAATTTTATTTTTTAATTAGATTAAAACATAATCTAATGTTTCATAATAAACGAAACTTATAGCATATATGCTATATTTAAATATATGTTGTTGAAAACAAATTGTTTAGGTTAATTGTAGCCAGATGTTAACTACAACCGAGACCACTAAATCCTGAGTTGAGTAAAGTATATTAGAGTAGAGTAAAATAATAAATAAGGGAAGCATACCCTTAGGTTTGTTTGACTACACGTGCCTAGTTCGAGCTTCAGTTTGCTATTTTTCTTGGTTTAGGAGATATCCGTGGCATTAGCTACACATTCTTAGGTGTAAGGCTAGGAATGCATATCTACACTAATATTATAAAGAGGAAAGATTAGATTTTTTGTCTTTTTGTTTGTAATGGATAGACTCAAAACCTACTGGACCGATTTAAAAAATTATTTCACCAATATAAAGCTACATTATCAGCGAGTAACTTAGGCTATATTTTATTTTGAAAATTTAATGTATTCCTCATAAAAATGTCAATAGTCATTTATATTTTATGTTAGAGTCTAAGATGATTCTTCAATATGTGTGTTGAAAATAATCATGCGGGGGGAGGGGGGGAGAAGGGGGAAGGGTCTAGTGTTCAATATAATTATTTTGTACTACATTGTTCAAACCTCACATTAATGTGACCAATCTTTAATGTTCTCAAACTTCTCATGATCCAATAAATTATCAATTTCTTTTTCAAGTTTTAAATTATGCTTTCAAAATTGCAATTTCATATTTTATTAATGCATACATTTCCTATAGAAGCACATTTTAATCTTATGTTTGGTTTAAGTAAATAATAAAATTAGGTTAACTATAATACTTTACAATAATCCTAATAGCAGAGTGGCGCAGTGGAAGCGTGCTGCGCCCATAACCCAGAGGTCCGTGGATCGAAACCACGCTCTGCTAAGTTTTTTTCTTCAACTATAAAATGGTTCTAATTGATTATGATATTCTAAAAATAGATTATCATCTATTAATCTGACTTAACTAAGCCTGTGACAAAAAAAAAAGAATCATGTAGGTGGGTCTATTTTTTTATCTGCTTCCTACTGTCCACCAGGGCTATAAAAGCATTTTACTTACACTAATTGGAAGGAAGAATTTAAAGTAAATGTACCAAAACTTGTGTAAATAGATAATAATAAACCGTGTATGAAAAAAAAAACTCCGTGTAACCGGTCAGGATTCTACCCACACCTTCTTAGCACGGGCAACCTACGTAGCAGCGTCTGACTTTACTGACTACTTTACTTCGGACTTTATTGAGTTAGCCACTGAGAAATTATATAGATTTGAAGCAACAACCACTTATACTTTACAAGATGGTAGGTATTTTACATATAATAAAGTACTTTATTTCATTTATCCGAGGTATCTCACCATGCATTTTCTGAACCGACTGAATAAATCAGCACACAAGAATTTCTATGAGTGAGAGCGAAAGGGGTTACCAATTTTTCCTGTAAAGGTCTGTTTCATGGTTCTCTTACATGCCACAATCGACATAGGACCGACAGCTTTACTTTTCCTCCGAAAGAAGTTGTGCTACAATTTCTTATCGCTCAAGAAAAATCCGTCGACTCCGGTTGGGCTTGGGCCCACGATCATCGGGTCCTGACGCTAACAATTTATCCCAAAACCACCGAGGCTGATTAATAAATAATGAAAGGGCCACGTTTGCTAGGTCATGGTCCAGGAAAGGATAACTAACGAAAATTTGATAAACGCTGCAAAATACTATGGATTATTAGACCGATCACTAATATAAAATAAATTATTGCCTGCTTCACATTCTCAAATCTACCTGAGAACATAATTAAGCTAATCCCGTTCTGTGTTTTCTAGTTTTGAAGTTACATGACATCATTTGATTTAAGGTTGGGAGGTAGGGGATGTGAGAAAATACCAGTGTTGTAGTTTTATAATATACATTTTTTTTAAAAGAAATCAAATATTGCTTCATTAGAAACATAAGAGTTTATTTCATATGCATGGTGATATCAAAATTTCTTTAGTATTTGTCATGAACATAACGACATTAGAAGATATATATTTTTTAAATGAAGAGAAAAATTGCCACTAGATTTCTGGACACCCTTGACAGATATTTAATAACTGTTGTATCAGCATGCGAAAAAATTAGACTATGTATCTACTGGAGAATTATTTGTTTTCTTTTACAATAAAGTTTTGATAAAAAAAATACAAAAGACTGACTGGCCTTTTCTCGTATCCTCTTCCAACCTTGACATTAAACATATAATATAATATAAGGGTAAAGATAATAAATCCGAGATGTACAGTAAACCACAATATTTCCTATAGCACGTAAGTATTTTTTCTTGGTTTCAGTCATAGCTGAATTGGGGTCGAGTGGAAGAAGGTATCAGGCTCACAAAAGTTAATATTATAAATAAACTCTCAATTTCACTCTCCTAGGTTTTATATGATGAGACTGTAATGAATAATTCTTCTGGTATTTGAAGTACCCACCCCAGCAGATGGGCAGCACAAAGTGTTAGTCTTCCTGTATAGTTTTTTTTTAAATAAGCATGAGGTGCACATCTTCAGGTATTCCAAGCTCCTTTGCAAAGTGTCATGCTCTTGAAGTTATATTGTTACCACACAAATGTAAATAAAATTTTAATTGATTATTTCCATATACTCTCTGACATTTAATATTTTTTTAGTGGGATGATTCATATATTTGTCTAGATATTAGGTAGGTCTATGCAAATGTGAGATCAAATCAGATAAACATTTCAAGCTTTACCTATGTGCAAGTTTTACTATGGTAAATAAACCCAATTTGCCTACTAATATGAATACAAAATAATAAACAGAAAATATATTTTTTCTTTGGATTTTAGATTAAAATATGATCTGTAATCACTCTTTGGGTTGCAATTTATTAGGTGCGATCGAGCAAGACAAGTAAAAAAATCCTACTTTCAATATGAAAATATTTTTTTTTAATGTTTGTCCGATTGACCGGGTGAGATATAGTTTCTAGTTCGGTTGCCTGTGTTTGTCGACTTTTAGCCACTCTGGTGGCACAAAACGTTGCCCAGGATACACATATGAAGGTTGTCTACACTTCGTACTCACAATAATATGATGTTATGATTGGGATTATGAAGGCCTAGAGCCTGTAATAATCTTAATCCTAGCTTATGCCTAATTAAACAAACCCTGATGACCGTTAGGTTAATTACCCTTTAGGGAAAAATAACCATGGTACAAGCAAGGTATCGATTTAATTAAATATATAAATATATTTTGATTCGTGCTATATAGTTTCTCGTTCCATACCAACGACTATGCTGAATTTGATTTAAATGAAGTAAAACAGATTAATGATGAGGGTTAATTTATCACACACTCTTATTCTCCTAACCTTTGACTATGCGAAAATTTAATAGTGTGCCCATTGTGTGAACTTCGAAATGCTACCTGAAACCGATAACTAAACACAAATGGTGGTTAGGTCTATTTAGCCTCTGAACCCTTGGAATTGAGTGACAGATAGTTTGCATTTAGGGTGTTAAAGGGTTGAAGAGGGGAGGGGGGAGTAGAGAACTGTGTTATATTTAAAGGTATAGTAATCCATTCAATAGAAAGAACTCCGAACATTTTCAATGTATTGAATTACTTATTTTTTTCACAAGCTAACCTTTCAAAGAATTGGAAAGATTATTAATTATATTCTATATTATTTACATTATATAAAATTTCAATTAAAATTAACAGCAAGAAATAAAGTGGTGCCCAGTGTAATAGAAACAAAATTCGTTTGTTTAGATTGTTAACAATGTTTATTAATTTTTTTTCCCCCCATTAAGTCTTCAATGACTGAACATGTAAATTTTTGTATTTATATATACTATAATTAGTTTAGCATTTACAATAAAAACAAGCACTTTATTATACACACAGAAATATAACTAGCAAATTTTAATAAAATTTTGTTTGAGAGTGGTGACAAATTTATTCTAAATAATACATATTCCAAAATAGGATGTTTTTTTTATTTACATCCATTACTTTTTAAAGCCTATGGTCCTTGACAGTTTTTTATTCAATACATATTTTCTACTACCGGCTTGCTAGGCCTGTCATAGCTTCACATGCCTTTTAATATAGCTAAAGACTAGGACAGGAACAACATCCAGTCCCCAGCCATTAATTTATCAATTTGAAAGGGTAAACTCACATTTCCCTAGTGATCAATTTTTTGGTCATGCCGAGAATTGAAGCTGGGACCCCAAACTCTGTGGGCCGACACGCTACCGACTGAGCTAAGATGTCGGACCGCTATAGTCTCTTTTTTTATATTACGAGGTGACATTAATCACTAATTACGTTAGCTATTAATATATTTTACACAAAAACAAAAGGATACTTTATTTAAAGCAACAAACACAACAAGTTTATTTTCTCTGTATTGTACTATTCCAATTAACACAAATATATCACAAACAAAATCAAATAAGAGGACAGTATACAAACAAATAAACATAACAAGATTATTTTCTCCATGATATTGCTGATTCCAATTTATATATATATGATAACTATATCGTTTTGAAATGTATTTTGATTTTATAAACGTCAACGGCTTTATGATAAGTAATTTTTCAAGTTTATCATATATAAATGCAGTATAAATATATTATTATTAATGTGATTTTTTTATCTCATATGATTGATCATTTCATTTCACCCCTTCCATCTCTTTGAAATGCTGCTTCAATATAGTAAATGTTGTCCTTCAACCTCTCTCCGGCTTTGATTAAATAATGATAAAACCAATTTCCAGTGTTAAAGCATAATAATTAAAAAACGAAGTGGAAAAAAACAAGAATGATTATACTTATTTCATGAAACTTCTTAGACTCGCAGGGGTGGTCTAGGGGTTTAGTCGTTGTCTCGAAAGCCATAGATCACCATTGAAGAGGAGGTTGAGCTTTGAATCTCAGTCAGGAGAAGTGAGAATGATTTTTCACAAGTGATTTGTCAGTGTGGTTTTCCCTTATTCACTGCACGCAAATGCGAGTTCACTTCCTCTTAACTATATTTCTCATCCTTACCTCATTAGATTAAGCCACTAATAGACAGTGTGACAAACGTAACAAAAAAAATTAGCTTCTCAGGTATTAATAATAATAATAATTAGCACCACGTCTTACTACCCGTTCGGATTATACGCTTTAAGTACTAATTACGCTAATGAATTAGGAATTGGGAAGGTTGAATTAGAGGAAGTGAACCTGCATTTACGTGGAGGGAGAGTGGAAAACCATTTAGGCAAAACCACCCCCAGTTCACCCGACCGAGATTCGAACCTCGATCTCCCCGTCCTCAGCAGTCGAGCTCAACACGACAAGCGAGTTAGCCAACTACGCCACCGAGGCGGGTTTCTCATATATTAATTGATCCAAGAGAATTACAGTTACGTTAACGCCTTTAAAACACAAGTGATACCACGTCAATTAAAATCAAATTTTACATAGTAAAAATATGTATAAAACAGTAGGCTACATTAAATTTAAATTAGAAACTACCAAATCTGCCAGATAAAAACAAATCAAATACCTAAATTAATAATTATAGAAATCTATGTCTAATCATAGAAATAGCACAAAGACGAGATACCCACATTTACCACTATTTTATTTTATTTTTATAATAATATTATTTACTAATATGGCCATATCAATAGTGTCAATAGTGTTTCCATTGCATATGATCAGAATAATATCAAGACGCAGTTATATCAAAGTAATAATCCTAAAACAAGTGATGTTCAAAATATATATTTTTCATCATCATCATTGTTTATTTAGGATTTAAAAAACAACACATAATTGACTTTTGATACGATCCCAAAGTGCCTAAGGGTAAATCTTCAGGTCTTGTAGTTAAATAAATATTTAAAAAATGGTAAAAATTATAATAATAAAAATAATTAAAAAACAAAAAGATTTACTCATATCATAACACTTTCTCTCAAAAATATTTACATAATTGTTTAAAGCATGGCTTGAAGTATCCAGTCTTTAATTTTATTTTTCGCTATATTTTTTATAATAATAATAATAATAATAATAATAATAATAATAGTAATAATAATAAAAATAATAACTTTTCAAGTTAAGTAAAAGGCATTTCCTTCTGAACTAAATATTTAGAACACGAAAAATAAAAATTGTTATGCTTCATGCATGTAATACATTAATTTTTTAATAACTTTTTTGCTACACCAAATTTCATCAATTGAATTTTAAAATTCTCTACACTATCACAATAATTAGACATATTAATGGGATCATTATTGAAAACACTTTGCCAATAAATATTATAGTGTTTAAATAGCTACAATTCATGATAAGCCATAGTTTAAAATACAGCATATTTGAATGTGTATTTTTAAATTTAACACCACGTCTTATTACCCGTTCGGGTTATACGCTTAAGTACTAATTACACTAATGGATTAGGAATTTAGAAGGTTGGATTTAGAGGAACTGAACCCTCATTTGCGTGGAGGGAGAGTGGAAAACCATTTAGGAAAAAGCTCCCCCAGTTCACCCGATCAAGACTTGAACCTCGATATCCCCGTCCTCTGTGTTCTAGCTCAATACAACTGGCGCGTTAGCTAACTACGCCAACGAGGTTGGATATTTGAATGTGGATTTACAACCTAGATGTGTTTGTTTAGTAGCCAAAAAATTTACTTAGTTTGCCCTTTTGCTGCGTATTTAATTTTTGACAAGTATGTAAGAGTTGAATAGAAAGGGCATAAACTAAAACTAATGAGATTTAACTGGAATTAATACATATGACACATTAAAATATATGGTAATAATATATGTTAGCTTACTAAAAATCTATATTTCAAAATTTTCTTCAAAGATATAATACACAATATGAAAAAGTTTGTGTGATTGTGTCGATAATTTATTTTTCATTCTGTTTGGGTCAAATATACAGCACATCTTTGGTGGTCTCAAAATATATGGTTGGAACTGTTTAGTTTGTCATATCTCAAATCAACTATGCACTCATTTAATGGTCTCGTTACACTACTTATAACTAGGCGTTTTAAATACTTGGACTATGTTTAGTTACCGAATATTGAAAAAAGTGCTAGGAGTGAAAGATACAAAAAAAATAATAATAATTTATAGCATTGAAAGTATCATCTAGAGATTAAATATTCAGGATATTTAAAAAAGTATATGAAGCATGAAAGACACCAAAAACACAATAAATCATAGCTGAGTATATTACTTGCAGAACTATGAATCGGGTAGTAAGACGTGTTGCTAAAAAAAGCAAAAGTAAATATTTTCGTTCATCCACCATCACTCAGATAAAAAGTAGAATGGTCACTGAGCACCCCTCCCTCCCCCCTTTCTAAAGCCCCCTTCCCTCCAACCTCTTTTCTGTTACTCGCAATATTTCCAGAAAAACCTTCAAGCACTAATGGGGTTTATAAATGACAGACAGGAAGTAAAGTGACCTATCTCACGCACAATTTTTCTATACTCTTACATAACTTTAGTTTTACCAGGATTTCACAATTTAATCATTATATTAAAAAGATAGTAATGGTATCAATGGAAACGTCAAATAATAGCTATGAGACATTATTTGTCAAAACTTTGAATTTCCTTTTCACTACACTGTTTAAATTTATAAACTCTAAAATCATTATCATAATACTAAACAAAAATTGTACAATTGATTTTATTTGAAATGTAATAAGTAATATTTTTTCAGTGTTTTAATACCTTTAATATGATACAAGAATAAGATTGTTATCATTTATGGTAGTTGAGAAAACCTGGAAATTAGATTAACCTCAAGTTAAAAGGGTGTAATGCGGGTTGTGTCAAGAGTAAACCTCACTCTTAACACACGTCTGATCTGTTTTCTGGTGTTTTCGTGAGAGGTTAAGACACATCCGATCTCTCTGATGGTGTGATCGCGTGTGATTCTCCAATGTAAGCCACGAGGTCTCCTTGCATTCCTCGCCGGAGTGCAAGGGACAGCCTACTCTACTTGGGTGATTGGACTTTTTATAGAGAAATCGGCTAAGATCGCTTTCATTGACACTTACATTTTGGTTAACTACTTTCGGCTAAACCTTTACGACCTGTCCTGGTCTTTATTTGTAGTTTTTCTTATGTAAGGATCGTAACATCTAAAATACATAGTATATATACACATATTGTAGTCTTGAGGAAAAGGGACGATCTAGTATATCCATCACTTAACTCATAATCAACCCACCTTGGTGGTGTAGTAAGCTAATGCGCTGGTTTCGTATTGAGCTAGATCGCCGAGGACGGGGAGATCGAGGTTTGAATCACAGTAGGGTTAACTGGGGTTGTTTTTTCCTAATTGGTTTTCCACTCTCCCTACACGTAAATATGGGTTCACTTCTTCTAAATTCAACCTTCCCAATTCCTAAAACATTAGCGTAAATAGTATTTAGGCGTATAACCCAAACAGGTATTAAAACGTGGTTTTGAATAAAAAATAAAATAACTCATAGTCCTTGCTAAAGTTACCAAGAAATATTTTTATTATGTTTCAGTATTATATATTTCAATATTAATTAGTGAGGATCTATCGTCAAAGGGTGGAACGCATTCAAACCGACTGACACATTGTTGAAAATTTACTGTGTATAATGGTTGTTTATTCTTTCCCAAAATCTGTAAGGTTTTTAACTTGAGAAGTTGTCATAATGGCTAAAATTATTTATGTATACTATTTAAGGCTTATGGTCTCACTGAGGATCGAAGCTTATATTGCTTATAGCAATTTATAACGATAGGGTTGAAACAGACAACGTTCCTTACTAACTTACAGGTCCTCGGATAGATTAGACGTAGTGACCCTCCTTCTACCGGATTCCAGTTGTAAAAAAAAATCACAAGGGGTTATGTGGTAGTATGATCGTCAACTTTCATTGATTACTATTTTGATTGGGGGGAGGGGGAGGCTCTAAAACGATCTTGAGAATAGGGCTGGCGTGGATAGGAAGGGTGTGGGGTGGTCCCCTTTCACGGGCTTGCTCAAGTATAACAATGGATTGGGGTCTTAGGGGTCCAGTCCTTGCTAGTAGGGTGGGGGAAGTAACTTACCAGGGACTGAGATCCAACATGCATAATAATAATAATATTGATTTATCTGTCAAAGCTTAGGTGTTAGTCTTCTCTTCCAATATACGAGAGATTTACTACAGCATACAATCCTATATTTATTGGAATACGAACAGATTTTAATAGTAAAAATAGTAAAATATATAATTTAACGGGAAATTAAAATAAGTAGAAAACCATTTTCACGCACATTCATACACTCATTCACAGTTCAAGTAGTTTCAAGAGATCAGTTTAGCTTATTTGACAAGATATATTGTGTGACAGCACGCTTAAAGGGAAATTTGAATGTCAGTTGACGAGTCAAGTTATCTTATTTGTTAAAAGCCTGCCATGTGAAGACAGTAAAGGAACGAGCATGTATTTGAGATCCATACATCGGAATAGATATCTGTAGAGTAGAATCTGATCTAGTATTACGGGTGTGTTTATTCTTTAAAAATAGGAACCTTGAGGAGAGGTTGAGAATAATTTGTGAAACAATAGTTATAAGTGTTACCTTCGAGCTTATATAATTTTAATAGGCAACCACACAGGGCAGATATCATTTAATTCTTTTGAGTTCAATGTTAATTTAAATCAAAGTTTTAGCCTTGTAGGTATTACCCCGCTTCTTCAGAAAGTATAGATTTTTATGTTGGTTGCAATCGAAGTTCAATCAACTGAGCTTAATATATTGACGTACTTAAAATAAATTACAATAAAAATTGTGATAATATCAGTTGATTGGATCAATGATTTGAACATAGAAATAATTAAGACATTTTCGAACGAATTAAAATCAATGTGTATTTTAATTTAATTTCCCTGTGTCTATATGAATGACGTATTCGATGTGCATGACTGGGGTAGGTATGGGCAAGCTAGAAATGAGATGAATTGAACCCCTGTTTTAGTGAAAAGGGAGTGGTAGACCTNNNGGGGGGGGGGGGGGCATCTTAGTACACACAGCCAGAATTAAAATCATAACTCCCTCTTACTGTTAAATCATATACTATAATTTGAGACTGGCGTTTTTATCTACATGATTTCTGCTGAGGATTTTAATGGAAACCTGATAGTATGTCATATATTGTATAGCCATAACTTTGCTCTTAAGGGTAACTGGGTTTGTGTAGATTCTCATTCAGTACATTCCTGTTGAAGTACGTCAATATTTTGAGCTCAGATGACCGAACTTTGATTGCAACCGCAATCTACTTGTAATGTAGGCGGGGGGATAATGGTTTTAACCCCAGCCAAGTGCATTGAGTGTGCTTCCAAGACATAATTTTCACTGTGTTTCTTCCAGTCTCCCTCTATACTAAATAAAGTGGATTTTTAAATGCTTTTATTTATGCTATGTATTTTGTTACAAATGTTTTGACATTTATAGAAATCATTTAGGAAAAAATCCAACGTATTGTGGAGTATTTATTTTGAAAGCACATTATATATATATATATAATCTGTATGAAACAGATGCACATGGTTCCCTTATAAATGAGTGAAATGTACTAAAACGAGATGTTTATCTGAATCTTCCATTGGGTGAACTGAGATACCAATTTAATCTACATTATGAAATAAAATATGTATTATAAAGATAACTTTATTAGCTACCAATGAATCTGATGCAATACAAATAATTCCATTATATTGTAGTCTAATATTTTATATACAAATAAAAATTTAAAGATATAACCAGTTATCCTAACTAATGGTAGACATTGTGTAGAATAATTACACACGCGGTCATTTAGTTATCTAATAATTATATAAGTTATTCAAATGTATGATTATCTATTTAAATATAATTAAACTCTAAATCTGGCTGTTCCTTCAGCTATATTAGTTAGTATGCTGTAAGTAAACTCAAAAAGTACTCATTAGATCGAGACTAACTAATTTTGTTGTAATCACTAAATTTCAGAATAATGGGTACCATCACGCTATCTTATTAACGAGCGAAGAAGTGTCGTATAAACTTACAGTTAGTGTGGTTACATTTTGTCTTAAATTTGTAACAATTCTAGTATATTAAAGTGTAAAAAACTTCTTTGTAAATCTTCATGGAAATGAAGAGTCTGGAAATATAAACAAACCATTTATAAGTCTCCTTGGCAATGAGAGCCTTAGAAATATCAACAAACTGATATAAAACCTAATTGGCAATTGGTGTTTTGGAAATATGTATTCAGCCATTACACTAGAAGGTGAAATAAAGTGATTCTTTCACAAATAAAATAAACACGAAAGTTACGTGGTACCTATAATTTTAACATTGATTCACATATATAAGGCTAGGTTTACAGTCATGAACAACGTTATTTATAAGTAAGCAACGCATAGCGTAGAATGCAAATATTCGTAACTAAAACACGATCTTTAATTAAATGTAGTGATTGAAATCTAATAGTAAATAATGCATAGGTCTTTTTTTGTTAGTTGCAACAGTGCTTTAACGTAAGAGAGCTAATTCTAATATTCTTGCATATGAGTCTTATATCTAGGTAATTTTTAATTATTCTATGTTTTTTTGTGTAAGCTATGTTTGGTAATTTTGTTTCCTTGATAGTAATATTAAACTATTTATTTTGTTGTTCATTGCAAAAATTACTCCACGTAAGAGAGACAATGATTTTGAGCTTGGTTTTATGTCTTAAATTTAGGTATGTTTTCAACCATCTTTTGCTGTTGCTTGTGTTATAGATTTATTTAATTTTGTTTCCTGTTATTAAACAAACAACAAAATTTTATTTGATGAAATAAAGCACTTACTTTAGAGAGATTTCTTCAATTTTAATCATATTGGTTTCTTAGATAGTAAAACCATACATACAGGTTGATTTGAAATCGTAATTAATTCGTAAAGAGGTGTAGTGGAATCTAAACTTAAAAAAAAACTAGAAGCATTAATTTTTAACAACATATTGCCGGGACTGTTTCTTTATTGAGATACTGACAGACAGGCCAGACAGAGACTACCATTATCTCATCGAGTTCCTTATTGATCTGGCTAGTGGAGCATTGCACGTTCATAGGAGATGTTCGAAGTGTCCACCATTTCACTAACAACACAGTTCAGCCCTCCAGCACTATGGCTAGTGTGCTCGTTGAAAGATGTGAAGCTCATCCCAGATCGTATTTCCAGAAGCCACAATTCCATTCCACAGAGGTATTCTCGTGTTTACCTTTGGGAGTAATTAATTCTCTTCGTGTGACACTGAAATCAGAAGTCCCAAGGTGTGAGATCGGGAGATCATACTGGCCATGCAACAAGCCCGTTGCGTCCAATCCATTGCCTGAGATAGAATTCATCCAAATATTGTCTCACTGCACGGTCGTAATGTGCAGGGGTTCCATCCTGAAGCAGCCAAATGTTCAGCAGAGTTTCCAGCGGAACGTCCTCCAGTAGTTGGAGGAGAATGGTATGCAGAAAGTGTAAATAGTTTTAATCTAGTAGTAATCTAGATATTTCAAACGGTCCGATTAGAATATCAGCCGTCACTTCCAACCAAACGTCGATGAAGAAATGAGATTGCGAATGGACCTTCAAGATGGAATTGTGATTTGTGTCGGCCCTTATATGCTGGTTGCGGAGATTGACTTTGCCCTTTCTGATAAATGTTGCTTCATCCATTGCCTGTACTCTACTAAGGAATTGTGAATATATTATGGTGTGGTAGTGCAGCAGCCCCTCGCACAATGTCCTATGGCGTTTGAAATCAAGAAATGGATTTAAATACTGCACAGATTGCAAATTTAAGAGGTACAGTATTTGATCATGTACTGTCAGAATTGTCTCTTCCACTGCAACTGTCCTGTGAAGTCTCAGCATATCAGTGTTGAAGATCACATGTACAAAGTGACCAGATTCCCTCAGGCGACGATTTAGTGTCACACTTGTCCTTGGATTAGGGCATTGGTTTTGGAGGACAGGAAAACGCACAGCATACGTAAGCGCAGTGGCAGTATAATTCTCTAGTTCCACACCATAAATCAAAATCACTACAGTCTGTTACTCGTTTTTGTATCAGTTCCCCATCTTACTGGCCAGTAACTGAGTGTGACGTTCCATGTCTCCAGCACACTGAATGCCGCATACACAATGCTACCCCACAATGTTGCCATATTTCCATAGTGAAGTCATCCTGGCTATATGTTGTTGTGGGACTTCTTACTTATTTTGTCAGTGTAGAGTTAATTGCACCACTTTATTGAATACAATTATTATTCATCCTGCATAATAAAACTCTAAGGTTTGTTTGAGCATTATAATTGTTTGGAGCTTTCATTTTATGGGTATACAAGAGAACAATACCAAATAGCTAATTTTTAGAATGTATGTCTGTTTGTCTACCCGTCTGTTTGTTTGTTTGTCTGTTGCCAGTAAGCTCAAAGATTTATCATCAGACAAAGACGGAACTTCTTCTGTTGTAATATTTAGTATTCAGGAAACCATGGTAATCAATTTATCATTTGGCTATCTCATCAGCGATCGAAGTAGTAACGTAAAAAACAGGACGTAAGCAGTGAACACTCATCGCAGCTGGTAGTACAAGTATGGAAAATGGCACATTACATGAGCTAGGGTGTGTATTTGTAGTGGATGTGGGTTGGCCCGTGTTTCAACTTGAGTCTTCGGACGCACACAAAACACTCCTCTCATATAAGTTTCAATATTTTATAGCTGTAAAATATCGCTTTATATGCTGGAAACACTATTTGCTGATAGGTACTGTAAAAAGTTATTTCCTCCCCTATTATCCCCCTATTTTATCTGCGTGACTGCAGATTTATTGGAATTCATTACCCCCTACCACATACCGGAGACTTCCTCCCTCCCCCCTTCCACCGTGCGTTTGTTCTCTGAGATAAGTACTGTGGAATAGTATCTAAAGGTCACATCTCAGTGAACTTCTCTCACTCTCGTTTTTTGACCTTGTATCTCTCGTGAGCAACAGGACAAATTAATCTCTTGTAATACAGTTGATATACCGAGTGAAGTAATAGTGCAGTGTTATGTATGAATTAAATCGTTCAAATATATTTATATATTATGTATTCATGACAATATGACTAAAACTCATAGTCAGTGTTATAAGGGAGCTTTTTACGTCAAAAAAGATTTATTGAATCTGCACATCAAGATAATCACCACAAGACTCGTTTTTTAAATTGATCAACACAGTATAAAATAGGAGCGTGAACATAATATTTTATTACACATATGCAATTCATTATCTGTATTAATCAATAAAAATGGTCCTCCAGAAATTTATTACTGCACTAAATTAAATGTCTCCTCGGGTAATAAGATCGCACTCTAGCACTTTAAGCTGTCAAATGTATTAATTTATTGTTTAATGCAAGTGAAGTTGCGGGTAAATGCTAGTTTAAAAATACGATAGCTATCATACACTCCTTTTAGACATGCCTGTATTAAAATGTAATATAACATATTTTGTTTATTTATAGAACATTTATAATGTTTTCTTCTCAGAAACGTGATATATATTCTTTGAAATATTCGACCGGAAAAAACAAAATAAGCTACGAATTACTTGAGTAGAAGGAAAGTTACTTCTGGGAAACTTTTTGAGGCGTGCGTGTGGGTGCTGCTTCTGACGAGTTTGGACCAGTTCTTGTATGTTTAGTCATGGACTAACACGTTATGATATGTTCTGACAAGTTCCAAATGGTATCAACTCAACTCGGCAGTTACTGACAGCAATCGACAAGTCTTGACAAATCTCAAAAGGTTCAGACAGGTTTCAAAATATTCCAACCTGTTCCGACAGGACCAAAATGTTCCTACATGTTATGCTAGACTTTAACAGATTAGAAATTAAATATCCTTACAGCGTAGTTTAGAAATTAAGTATAGACATATTTAGACAAGTTTGAACAGGTTGGAAATTGAAGATGGCCACCAAAAACCTTACAGCGTGATGTGTAAATTCATTATGATCACCAAAATTCAAAATGACCATCCCTATATCTTACATCTAGAAATAGTGATTTCAAGATGGCAGATTCAAGATAGAGGATCTTCACCCCTCCTTAATATTACAGCCAATTAGGGTCTAACCTCCTATTAAACCTTACAATCAATTAACATCCAACCAATCCCTCTTATAGTACTTATAGTCAATGATTGTATATACCCACTCCAACACCTTACAACCAGTGATGGTATAGCTCCTCCTTCAAGATGGTGAATCATCGCCTCCTAAATTTACCTTACAGCTAATGGGCATCTAGCACCAGCGCCCTGACGTCACACATCTCCCTTTCCGAACAAGGTTTGACCACTCCTTACCACCCCTCCTTCCTAGTTGAAGATAGTTGTTTATTTTACGCTATTTCTATACAGCTATACACATGCCAGGACTTATATATTACCTCCCAATACTCCATCCTCTCAGCTATAAATAATCATAAATATGGCAGCTTCAAAGGGCACTCTTCGATACTCGATGAGGGCATACACTTAGAGACATGTATAGCTTTAAAGAGGAAAGGACTCTTACTAGTTTACATTATTAGCTTATCCATTTAGTAAAACGTTTCCCAGGAGGAACTGCGAGAACGCAACTAAAGGCACCTCCAACTTTAAACTTATTTTGACTATAAATCAAATATTAATAAAGCCGAGCTGTCTCCCACCTGAATAAATCAGGCTATGGTATTCACAAGCAATCAAGCTTTGTACTGTACATATTAAAATGTCTACTACACCAACTAATACATAAAATTGATATTTATCATAAAATATATCAAGAGCGAATTTTTTTAAAGTTCCCATTGGAAAACACATTCATTTTAATTTGTAGTGACCATATGCAAGCATATAACATCTATTATCTGAACTATAATGTTTGTCATCTCCAGGTTAAGGGACAAGTTTATTCAAACGGACAATGTACAGCTTATGCTTCTCATTTATTATCACAAATATTTGAGTATAGTGTAAGGACGCACTTATTTAAACTTTTTTTTATAGTGGACAATATTTGAGATTCTTTTTATAGCTATTTTCGACAAACTTTAACACGACACTTTCAACTGGAGACTCTCATTTTGAATTAACTAAAGCTTCTATCAAAGGCCCACAAACTCTCCAATACATTCCCGACTCCTCTCTTTCTTCATATTTCCAATTTTATTTTGACTGTGAATAATGTGTTTCTGGATAATATGATTTATTAGATCGGTCTGTATGATCAAACATAACCAAATATACATTTTGTGTTTTCAGTTTATTGAAGAGGGAATCTGTCACAATTTGTCCATATTTCTATAGCTCTAAAGAAAATTGTACATAATAATATTTCTTGCATCTAAAATTGTAAGACCTTCATATATCGGCTCATTCAAAAGCAGGTTTATATTATTGACATGCGCACCAATTAAATCTTACGCGAATATTGCATATACAATAAATGCCGGGTAGGCAATTAGTTTTAAAAAAAAAAATCTTTGTTACTTAGCAGTTGAATATTTACACGATGTATTTGATTCTCTATTGACCCTCCGAGTACGGCATAGTTCATGAGTTTAGAAAACTCCTATCAAACCCGTTTACTGTATTTTTAGTCAACTGATATTAAAATCAATATATTACTTTAACCAAGTGCTCTTCTTGAAAGTAGGATATCGGTGTGCCTTTATACACAAATGCATATACAGTTTTAAATTACGATAATGTACCAGTTATTTTTTCTTACCATTTATGTTGAACACCAACTTTTATGTTTTCCCACCGACCAGGGAGTTAAGCTTGGATTGTAGGTACAGACAATGGCGATAACACCTTTGACGTAACTATGGCTCTTTCAGGAACAAGTGTATAGTCACGGTGCTTACTATGCATTTCTTCCAGGAAGTCTAAGTCAGCTTCTAAAATATAGAACACAGGGATATCATCAGCAATTTAAATTACATCGAGCTTTTCTATTTCAGCCGGGATCAACAACCTAAAATCACATTGTGGGGGATACCCAGACATCGCAGTAACATATTAATTATTAAAATCCCAGTATACGATATATTTTATTTCTTTTCAAGGATGAAATAATTCAGACCACGGTGACATCAGAGTGTATATTTGAAATCATGAACACCCCAACACTTAACCCTGTTTTCAACGAATAAAAGTATTTTAGGGTATGTTATTATCTTTAGTTAGATCTTTAGTTGTAATTAGATTCTTAGCCATTATTATTGCGTTCTCTGTGGAACATCCCTGCCTTAAACCAAACTGCCTCCGTTACACTTCTACAACCTTACAGTGTTTCTCGTCTTGCCAAGAGAATATTCTCACATAGATTTCCACAGGTGTTTAGCAAGCATTTTGATCCATATGACTTGAGTAGCAGGGAAATTTTCCGTCCTATCCCTTGCTTAAAATAATTTACTCATTCTGTTTCCAGATATTTGGTACTATACCCTATACCAAGCACTCATTCAGCAGTTGGGTGACATACGGAGTGATACGATCAACAGTTGGCTGCAGCACCTGATTCTAGATACCACCAGGACCAGATGCTTTGTTCTTCCTCATTAAAGCAATGGACCTCTTTATTTCATCCTGGGTTACTATATCCACATCATTCTCTTCATCGTAAGGGTCAGTCACTAGTCACCTTGTTGATTCATACTATGTGTCTTTGTATTCTTGGGTGTCATTACGGAGCAGCTCCACCAAATCTTCCCCGAAGGTAATAATCGTTTTGGCTTGTCACTGCAGAATCGTAATCAAGTTTGGGTTCTATAATTTCCTAGTGACAATCTTAAAAGGAACTTCCCAAGGTATGTTTGTAAGTCTTTCTTTGACATATTTCTCCCAGCTCGCTTCCTTCACTGTTACCAGATTACACTCGAACTAGTTTTTATTTCGATATATACCTAGAAGAATTATCCTGATTCCCGGGTTCTTCTCCCTTTGGTAGATCTTACTATCTATTCTGGCTTCCACACGCATCCTCTGCAATAAGTCATTCCATGGTTTGTGTGTCATTCTACAATATTCTCGCTGAAGAGGTATTGCCACACACGTGGCATTCTGCAGGGATCATGTTAGCTATATTTTAGTCTTCCAGTTCACGCTGTCCCCTGTTAACACCAGATTTATACGCACCAAATTCTCTTTTAACCAAACTCCACTTTAGTGATATTATATTGACGTAGTCTTTCACCTGCATCTACCTTATTGTCTCCTCCTTCTGTTGTCAGCTCGAGATGAATGGAGTTAGTGAAATGAGTTGTTTGGAAATTTCAACAATATATTTAAAAACAAACAAGGAGGATTGAAACAAGGAGATGCACATTCACCATTACTCTTGAATCCATCATTAAAGTATGCTATTATAATAATGCAAGAGAGTTGGGAAAGGTTGATATTAAATGGTACAATACAACTAATAGGTTACGTAGATGATTTTAGCTTCGTTAGGTAATAGTAAGGAAGCTGTTAGCAAGAAATACAGAAATGTTATTAGAGGCTAGTAAGGAAATAGGTTTAAAAGTGAACGCTGAAAATACTTAGTATATGAGAAAAAAGAGAACACAGATTGAGGACGATAAATTATATATTACAACAAACAACATATCATTTTATAGGGTAAATGAATTCAAATGTTTAGGAACAAATTTAGCTAGTAATGACAATATTAGATTTGAAATTAAGAAAAACTACAGTTGGGAAATGGGCGTTGTTACTAGTTCAGTAAGTTGTTGGCGTCTTGCGTGCTTTCAAGAGATGTAAAACTCAGAATACACAAAGCCATCATTTTACCTGTTGTTCTTTATGGGTGCGAGACATGGCCTCTTAACTTAAATGATGAAAATAAATTTATGGTGTTCAAAAACAAGGTGCTTGGGAAGATATTTGGTCCAAAAATGGATGAAGATAGTAGGAGTGGAAGAATCCTCATAATGATGAAATGAATACTCTGTACTCATAACCAGTCATTGCTAGGGTAATAAAATCTCACAAGGGACGGTAGGCAGGTCATGCAGCGTGAATGGGAGTATCTAGAGCCACGTTCAAGGTATTGAATGGCAAACCCAATGGGAAAAGACCAATGGGAAGAAACAGACGCAGATGGGAGAGTAACATTTGGATTTACCTGAGAGAGATAGGATGTAATGAGCTAGACTGGTTAGAATTATCTCAAGATAGGGATAGGTGGCGTACTTTTGTGAGTGCGATGATGAACTTTCGATTTCCTAGTGCCATATAGTAAGTAAGTAAGTAAGTAAGTAAGTAAGTAAGTAAGTAAGTAAGTAAGTAAGTAAGTAATTTAGTATTTAAAAACTACTTTTCAATATGGTAGAATTTGAAATTCCTCAGACAGGTATAAGAGCCATTCTAAATATTATGAAAAAAGAATAAATTTCCAAATCAATGACTATAAGAGGGGGGAAAGGGTTTTACCACCCCTCAAAAAAAATTAATAGAATAAAAATCATCTCATAGGGTGTAAAATTGAAATATCTACATCCAATTATAGGAACAAGTTTAAATATCATAGGAGTTTAAAAATCTATGATTTCCTAACGAGGGTTAATGGAATGGTGTATGGAAAGAAGGGGAGAAGTGGGGGATGGAAATTTACAAAGATTAAGAATAAATATCGCTTAGTGTGGTAAAAAATATAACTCTACAACGAAGGTGGATGGATTGATTACCCCATATAACTAGAAAGTATGAAACTTATTTAATATTTTAACTAATATTTGGAAAATATGAGTGGGGAGTGGGGGTGGGGTGGCAATATTTATAAAGCAAATAAAAAAAGTCTATGTGTAGAAGAAAATTTGAGTATTTGCAATTACGTATAGAGACTACCCTAGATAATCATAAAATAATGAGAATTTTAATTTTGAGAATTGTATTCAAGTAAAAGAAAGCACATAGTTTCACAAACAATTATATAAAAAAATACTTTTTGTGGCAGAAAATTGAGATCTATCAGGTTATTACAGGGCTGGACCGATCTGTCTCCTTACCTTATTATTTCAGTCAAGCGCTTTGTTAAATTGTTTTACTCTTTTTCCAACCTCTTTTGTAATATATTATTTAATTTATTTTCACATACCTTATGATCGCAAATTAGGCAAATATTGCTTTTTCTATAAATTGTGATTATATTTCACTCATTTTATGCTTTGAATAATGTTTCGCTTCAAAGATTGTGGGTAGCCAAATGTTGAACAACCTAATTCGATATAGTTTTAATATTTGTCTCCCCGAATTAATAGTTTTAAGAGTTCTAAACATATTCGATATCCAAGATTTGGGCATGCGGATGGATGTTATCTAGAAAATTCCTAGACACTAAAATTTAACTTGGCAGACTCAAAATAGGTAATAAATTTAGTCCAGAAACGTTTCACATTAATATTTCCTTTTCTAAACATTATACTGTTACAGTGCTATGCATCTTAAATTTGTTTTAACAATTCAACAATTAATTGTTTATGCTGTATCTCTCTTCTTTCATTTTTCATTAGCGCCAACCGGAAAGAGCTTAAGTATTGTGCGTAAAGAAGTTTTAAATAAGTCTTAAAAATAAATTCTAGTTTTTAGCACATATTAAGATTATATCTCTAATTTGACATGGTGTTTTAGTCAGACTATTTTTCAAGCTCTTTCATATATTTTAAACTTATAAGGTATCTATATCAAACATAATTTAAGATTTGGTTGGATTTAATTGTTGTTAATTTTATATAAGCCTACTAATAAAGAACGCCACTTTACAAATTATTCTTGTGAAAAACTGGTACAGGAGCTAGTTTTTAGTCAAATTTAATATTATAATGTAGCTCCTCTGCCTGAAAGTCGATTTCATTGGAATTTGAACCGAAATACAAAACAATAATGAAACCAGGCAGTGTTTAATATTTTACGTGCTCTATTCTACCTTACTCCCTTCTACATTTTTAGATGACACTTATTATATATTTTAAGAAGAAAACTAAGCCAATCAAAGCTCACCTTTTGATAATATTTATAGTTAGGGAATATTTACTGGTTCATAATGTTTCAAACCTTATTTATGTTATTACCAGGTCTATCTAATGAACTACGGTTTTAGGACTTGATGTCTGGTATGGTCAAAAAAATTATAACTGAGAACACTGGGTCTTCATTTCTCACATTGATGAAATGGTGGCTGTTGACTTAAATGTTGTGTCGGTTACATAATAAGTAGTTTTTAAGTAGAAAATTGATATTATATTCAATCAGTTCAGAAAGTACAAAAATACGGATTAATTAATGCGTGTTAACTCTTTATCCCACAAGGTTAGAATGATACAGCTCATTTGAAAATATGTGTCCCTACAGCGTGAAAAGTCAATGGGAAAATTTACCCAATGTACACGGCTGATATTTAGACCCTGAAACTCCGGTAGCTTTCAATTCAATATAATGTGAGCCTAACAACCGCTTATACCATATGATAAAAGATGAGGGTGTCTAAACACGAAATAAAAACTAATTGGACACAGAAAATCAAGTGTTATGCAATACACCCAACACTATCACGCATACATTTAAAATTTCCGTAGGCTTAGTATATAGAGAAATATCAATAGATGAAACCATTTTAGCCATCATAATTAATAGAACCTAAGACTTGTAATTTATAGTAAGGTTATATCTTCTTATTTATTCCTTTCTCCCTATTTTATGTACTTTTACTCTATGACGACGACATGTTCCAGTGATTTTTCACCATCTTCAAGTCTGACTAATTGGAACAACCTACCACAATGCCTAGTAAACCTTTAAACCACTCCCTCCAACGCTAAATAACAATATTTACCCATGTGTTTGGACAACGTTTGATGGCATAACGCCGTAAAGACTTGCCCACGTCAACACATCATTGTGTTTGGTTCTATAAGAAGAATAGTGAGAGTAGTTGAAAGCTCTAGATGGACATATCTTAATAATAATAATAATAATTATTATTATTATTTTATTTAGTAGCGTGTCTTAGGCCTACTACGCGTTAAGGTTATACCCTTATAATTAATAATTAGGCTCGAGTAGTGCAATCTTACGCGGCATATTTTCACTGGAAGACACAGGTTATATAATCCTGACCTGTCTTGATTGTTCTCAATACGTGTCTGTAATTTATTTATGGGTTCTAGACTCTATCAACATGTATTAGCTTAGGAAGAATGAGAACTCAAATAATAGACTACTTTAGAAAAATATGAAAATTCTGGGAGCTCAAGTAGTAGGCAGAGAGAGTACAGGGCGCATCGGTGGTTTAAGATCACTGACAAAATAAAAAAATTTGTCGCAAGGCAGAACACATAATAAAAATATATATAGGGCACAAGGTAGTCACGTATCCTACCAACATTTCATGATGAGGTTATTATTAGTACATATGAAAATAATATATTTATATTTTATTAATATTAAATTTATTAATTTAGATATATTAATATACGTAATAATGACTAACATATTAAGAATAACTATCACTTTTTCATCGTAATTGATAGAAACCTAATTGGTTCTGGTTTACTACACACATTTGAATTGTGATGCACATTGCACCTCTGTACCGATTTACTTCAAAAGAGTGATATGGTGTAATACATGCTCATCATTAACGATTTACAACGAACCGTGTGTGTGCCGGAAGGTTCCATCAATAGAAATTCAGACCTGGATGATTTTTCTTTGATAAGAATCGTGTCAAGGGACACATTTTTCAAAAAATATAGCATATCTTGGGACATTTTTCTTTTTTATTCGTATGGTTCATATGACAGGGAGGGACATGAACTCCGGTTCGATCACCTTATGTGGAGACTATTAATCACTATGATGGCACAGAACATTGCCCAGGGTACACCATAGAATGCTGTCTACACGTCGTACCCGCGTTAAGATTATTTGATGATATTTATTATGAAGTTGTCGAGCTTGTGTGAGTATTAATCTAACTTAAGCCCAATCAACCAAACCATTGTGGCCATTATGATTATTGCCCACCCAAGGTACCAGCTGTGAATCCAGCCCAGGACCCCTAAACTCGTAGCGGGTGCACTGACCACTACGCCATGGTTCCGGTTGGAAGATGGGTTGAATCTTTCATTTCCCTTTATATTTAGTAGTCATGTATTTACTGATTAACTTTATTAAAATGGTTTGGAGGAAAAGGATAACGTAAACAAACCTGCACCTGAATTCATGCGCGCATGAGCCTCAATCTCGTTAAATTTGATTTGCCGTTGACTCAAAGGTAAAAGTTCGAAATCACTGGATAATAATTTTTCACTCTCAATCCAGGGAAATTAGGGTATACTTCGTCCAAATTCTACCTTTATCTTAACAACTCTTAAAGCGTAAATTCCTAAATGGCTCAAACAGGTTGAAAATGATACGTATTTGCGCAAAGAGAAGTTCCGGTTTGGAAGTTCAGCATAATAATTTAGCCTCTGATCCATTTCCAAAGACAATTTGACTACTTGGATGACGCTGTGTTTAATAAAGAAATTGAGATATTAATGTTATAATATGTTTAGGTTCGCATACTGGGCTAAAACAAGGTGTACAAGTGTTCGAGTTTTGTTGGTTTAGATATGGTTACGTGATAGTTTCGGCTATGTCAACAAAATAACTTTTATAATGACACAACTTCTATTTGAACTATTTGCCACATCAGATTCGGTGTTGACACATAATGTCAATAGAAACATTATGTATTTATCAATCCTACTACTGGTTATTATGGCAAAAGGAATATTAATAATTTACAAGATATTTAAATATGACCAAAATCAATGGGCAAACCTTCTCGGGTTTGATTTGTTGGTGAGGAGAGGTTTGGGTTAGTCTCTCTGTCTGGTGTACGTTACTAAATTATTTTTAATGGCTTTACACTTTCTCTCAGCGCAAATTTGGAAACGTTTCCTCTAAAATATACCTTACTAATCTGTAACCAATTAGTATAGTAAAATGACTATATTAAATATAATGAGTATAAGTTAATGAGCAATTTCAAACAAAATTTAAAATTACAAACCTTATAAACTTAATGGGTAGTAAGGCACAGTACTAAGAAAAAACCATATTTTTAAATTGTTTTCTTATTCATTTTTTATAACCCAGTTTTATGCTTTAATGGTTTAAAACGCCATTCTCTCTATAGATAGTGCTGCTGATAGCAAGGAGATTGGGGTTTGACATCCGATTAGGTGAAATGAGAGTTATATTTAATAACTGATTTTTCACTTAATTTCTGCGTAAAAATGGGTACACTTTTTCTAAATTAATCAATACTCTGCCATAACACATTGCCATAGTTAGTAAACATGAGTATAACCTAAACGAAAAGTTATTATTATAATTATTATTACTATTATTATTATTTAGCACCACGTCTTACTACCAGCATGGTTATAAGTTTAAGCTCTAATTACGCTAATAGGCGTGAAATTGGGAAGTTTTACTCTTAAATAAAGTGAACCCACATTTGCGTGGGGCAAGAGTGGAAAACAATATAGGAAAAATCCTCAGTCCAGATGAGTGAGATTCGAACCTCTATCTACACGTCATCTGCAGTCTAATTTATTACGATAGTAGTGAATTAGACCACGTAACCACCGAAGAGGCTTACACTATTAGTGTTGTAGTTATTTTACTTACGGTAATAGATGTTGCTGTAAATTAAATAAATGATACTGAAATCCACAAGGACTTTCTAACTCCATTATATAAAATTTGTGATATTTAAACAAAACTCATAATACATGTGAACGAAATAATATACAATATTAAACCCGAGCAAAAATTTCGCTATACTACGCTAAAAAAATTTCGAATCCAAGATTTAAATTTTATGATTTTCTTTTCAAAGAATTAAAGTCTTCACTAATATATTTAGACCAAAAATAAAAAGATCGATATTGGCTCCACAAGGGTCAGTACTTCGTATTAAAATTTCAATTTTCAGCTAAAGATTCTCGACATTTTAGTAGGGGTCGCATATCTTATGGTTATAAATTTTTATTAAATTCCTCATTTATAAATTTAGTCCAATAAAAATGATACAGATAGATCATTGCTGTAAAAACATTTCCCCTAAGAGATTAAAGAAAAAAGAACATCAGTTTTTTGAGGGACTTACTTATCTACTTATTCTATAAAATTAAAAATTATTGCGTTAAACTTAAGTAGCATATCCGTACAACTAAATTTCACAAAATTGTTACAGCATATTTGCAATAACTCAGAAACTATTGGTTTATAAATATATATTTCAAATAAAAGATTTTAATTTTTTATGGTACTACAATTTTGCAGTGATAAGATATTTAGTATCTCAAATAGTTGTGGAGACATGGAAATTTCCGCTTCTCTAAGTAACCTAAATATCATTTTCATAGGAAAAATATCTTAATCAAACCCGAATTTTAATCAAAATTGTTAGAGCCAATTTTTCTCTTTTTATCTTATTAATCAACTTTTAATTTTAGGGTTAAACAGACACAAAGACAAACAAATTTGCAAAAAAAAAAAACAACACTTTTTAGGGTTTGGGGGGCGGAGGGGGAGGGGGTCATGAGACGTCGACATCCATAAACATTTCAGGTTAGATTTTTTTTTACGATCGCAATAGTTTACCTTTTGTTTTCAAAAAGTTAATATATATATTTGCGTACATCTTGAAAGTTATTGGATTTATAAAAATAGATTTTAAATAAAAGACTTGTATTATACATGATCTTACATATTTTCAATGATTGGTAATTTCATATTTCAAAGAGTTACGGAGATATGACAAAACAATAAGAATCTACGCATCGGACCAGAACCCTTAGTTATTTTAGCCAAAATATTGAGGGTAACAATTTTTTATGGGGATATTTAGAAATATTTGGAAATCAAGTTTAGTCAAAATCATTTGGGCCGATTTTGAAAAAATATAATTTTTCTCTAGTAGGGTTAGTTATCCAATTTAAAAATCCCTCTATGCAAACCTATGAAAACACTAGATGAAAAGTTTTAGCCCGATCGGTAAAATAGTTTAGGCTCTAGTCCGAGGTAATACAGACAGACAGCCTGACAGATGGACGAAAATCCAAAATCAACTCTTTTTTTAGTATTCGGGGGTTCATGAAAATCAACATTAATGAGAATCTTGAGTTAGATTAATGAAACATTAGTTTAAACCTCTTATCTCCGTAAGTTATTTAAATATATTGTGTGTGTGCTTTTATGCGGTTATACTAGCGATTTTTGGCTTCACTGTCTAATCATTGGAACTAAAGAGTAGCCAGACCAGTACATATTATATACCATGGTCTGAATGTTCATATTTGACCTTTTTATGAATCTAAATTTTCTTATAATAATTTAGTTTGACATTCCCGCGAAAATGAAATGATGTGAAGAGATAGTTTGATAAAACACATTTTATATTAAAGTTTTGCCTAAATGATATTGATATGTTTTTGAAGTTATGATGAAAAGTGACTATTAAAAATGGTTTTAACTAATAATAAAAAGTAGAAATATTTTGGGCGTATAGAAGTTACAGCCATTATTAGGCTTTAGCGTAAATAGACTAGTCTTTGATGCCGAGTTGAAGTTCTTTTCACTGATTGAATACAGTCCTTCTTGATATATAAACTACTATTATGAATCTAGACAGTATTAATATTTTGTGTCAATTATTGTTCATGCAAATAATAAATATTTCAATCTATTCTTAAATTCCAAACGACCTTCACAATTCGGTATTTGCTAGTAGGGATACTGGGAGTTTAAATACCTGACGGGTACTGATAGTGTTTTTTCTGAATAGTTTTATTAAATATTTATGAATTATTACTTTGGTTACTCAAAATATTTCACTGGAATTTTAAAAGTATACTTATATATGTTGGATCTTGACAATATCGATGGATACGACGACTAAATGTCAAGGTCATCTAATCGGTTATTGCCAGTGTCTTGTAATATCTAGCTTGAAACTCGGCTGGTTGCACTGAGGATTGTTTTTACTAAATCAGATCCCAATATACCTCCATAAAAATTCCGGTACTATACCTATAAATTCTATCTTTATCACCCTACCTCATCAACATAACTAAATGCACCAAAAACAGACATATGATAAAACGCTGTTCTAAGATAACACAATTATTATGTTTAAATTAACTGACCTCTTGGGAGAGTGGTCTATGGACCTTCTGGCCTAAAGATACCAGGTTCGATTCTCGGCTGGTACCGGCAGATTTTTCTAGAAAGATAATTAATCCCCATAGCCACCAGGGTTTGGTTAATTAAGACTAAGCAAGATTAATATCTTCATTGGCTGCACAAACTCTTATTCAATATAATAGTGCCGACATCTCATTGGTACATGGAAAAAGACTCTATGAAAAAGATGTATGAACTGGCTAATCTTTCCGTAAACTGAGCTACAAAACCATGTAGCCCATAATTTCCATTATTATTATTATTATATTAAAAAACAAAATGTATTTTTTTCTGCAAGTTAATTAAATTAGGTACGAAATGGGCACAAATTATTAAACAAGATAGTCAGAAGTCAAATTTAGTCTGTCTACAAGAAATTGATAGTAATAGTAATTAGAAAGATTAAGCTTTTCTGGTTAGAAGGAACTCTTACTCTTCAAGTACTTTCCAATAGCACGTATAATTATTTATGATGAACTTAGCTAACTCTGATGGTTAGATATATGTGTATACAAAGATTATAGAAGATATGTGAAGGAGAGATGAGTAAACACGAAAAGAAAAAAAAAACTTTAGTAGACTAGGTTAGATGATTTGATGTGTCTAAAGAAGTAAGACACCAGCAGATGAAAGGAGAGTTATTTTTGCACTCATCCAAAAGCAATGAAATGGTGTTGAACAAGATGTATGGGTGAGTGGTTTGGTAAGGTTGAAGGGAATGGTCAAAGTGTCCCTTGCACCACCCCCACCCCTATCCTACAACACATACACACACACCCACACACTCCTGCCCCAGCATCATTAGTGCTGGAGACTCCAACAAGAGGAACCATCTTGAAGTGTCAAGCAGGGTCTCTGCAATGAGTGGTCCTCCTTTCCTTCTACAGGGTTGTCCATCTGTTCACAATGAACGTTCATTGACTTTTAGGCGATTTAGCCGATGGTTTCTTACATGTAGGGCCAGATTAAGATTTTAGAAGACCCTAGGTTACAGGTACTTGGATGCCCTCAGTAATCTTTTCAAAAGAAAAACAAATTATATATATATATATACATACATACAATACAGTGTTTATTTTTGTCATAGCTTACTAAACACAGTATATTAATTTGATGCTTTTTTAGATGGATTACTTAGAGTACTTATCCTTTGATTCAACATTCACAAATTAAATATATATTTCACTTAATCTCTGCAGGTCTCCAGTTGGCGGATATCTCAGGGCTGTATCCCTAAAGCCCAAGTTTAATCCGGCCCTACTTATATGAGTACAATTTAACGTAGTTTCCATTTATTTATCCAGCACACCTTCCTACCTAGATGTAATATACGTTTTTTTAATTAATCTTCTGTTTGGTAGGGATGAGGAATGTAGAGTTTAAAGTAGGTGTACACGAATTTGTGTAAAAAAAAAGAGTAAGAAACCATTTGGTAAATACTACCCTCATTACACCTAGTCGGGACTCTAAATCTGACCTCCCCATCCCCGGTAAATCAAACTAGATAAATATTACATTTAGTCAACTTGCCCACGGATGCGGATAATTCTATTTTTTATTTAAAAATTCAAAACACATAAGGATATTTCTTACTTTCTCATATCAAGAAAAAGTATTATGATCATGAAAAAAATCGCCGTCGAGATTATGACAAATTTTGACGTTTTATGTGAACACGAACCCAAGATGTGAATTTACAATCCTGTCCATCCCCATGTATGGTTTTCTGTCTGTCTGTGTCTTCCATGGATTCAAAACGGTTTGATGTTATTTGTTCAAACTTGATATTTAGATATTATTATCCCTAGCCCTTCAATTAAGGGTAGTTTACTGATAAGTATTTTATTTTAATTCCCAACTATTCGAAAATAGCTATAAAGATTAATTTAAAATGCATATCTATAATTTGTTTGACATGAAAAATAGCATTATATAATAATCGGTTTTGGGGCAAATATTTGTTGAAGGTTAGTTTACTGATGATTGAGTTTTTCAAAAACTTGAAATACTTTACAAATTGCTATAATGATTTGTATCAAAATATGTATTTTTGTAGTATGTGACATGAAAATAACAATGTATACCTGTTTTTGGAGTAAAAACTAATTTGTGAATAGTTTGAAAATTAATGATTTTACAAAAACTTCAAATATTTAAAAACTACCTTTAACGATTTGATTACATATGTGTATCTTGATAATGTTTAGCATGAAAAATAACAATGTATATTTGTTTTTGGGGTAAAAAAAACTGATTCATGAGTAATATACTGGGAAGTAATTTTCCTAAAATTTAATATATTTTTAAAATGGCCTCAAAGAATTGGTTCCAAATAGGTATCTTGGGTGTGTTTGACATGACAAATAATTCGGTATATACTTTGTTTTGGGTATAAATCCGATAAAGCATCTTTTACTAAGGAGCAATTTTTGAAAAAACAAATTATTTTGAAAATGGCTATTACAATTTAAATTTAAAGAATATCTAGAGAGGGCTGGACATGAACATGACAGAAAAAACTGTAAACTTGTTTTGGTGGGAAAAGTTGGCTTATGACTATTTTTTTTATTCAAACATTTAAAAAAAATTGATTTAGCAATTTGATTCCCAATGTTTTAATGTTTTGAAAATTGGTCTTATTGATTAAATTCAAATTTGGAATAGTTTATCATTATAATTTAGAATACGTTTTTATGTTTACAAATAATAAATGATTTTACTGTAGCTTACAAATGATTTATTTTTGGAAAATTTGAATTTTGTTAAATGTATTTGAACGATTTGATTTAAGCTTTATATTTAAACTGTAATTATTATGCTTGACAAGATGTTGTATTTGTTTATATGATTAACACTTATATAAGGATAGTTTTCTAATAATCTATTTTTTTAAATTCGAAGCTATAGTACACAATATGAGAAAGTTTATGCATCCGTGTCTTAACGTTTATTTAAATAACATCATGTGATACATGATATTTTTCATATATTAGATTACAGGCCTATTTACTACAAGTTTAAATCGTCTGTGAGACTTTATTCTATTAAACTCACATTTAAAATACCCTTTCTTCATATAACACGGTCAATATTTTATTATTAGTAAAATTTAATTGTATATATCCCCAAGTCAACAAATTTAACAATGCAAAATTCCAGGGTATACAGCTATGTAGTTTCTTGGCATTTGTATAAAAATAATAGTAATAATAGTAAAGGATTTTAATTCTACTATTCTGTTTGTGTTCATCCCACCCATCGAATGATCTAAATATTATTTTACAAATGTGCGTATCCACTAAGATACTTATAGTTACATGTTAATCACAAGGCCCTATCACTGGTCGCAATACCCTAAATATGTGTAGATATTTGCTAGTATGATCAAAAATATAAGTTAAAAATAAATCTTAGACAGGAGTTTTTGATTTTTCGGATTTTATGATTTAAACTTTTATTCAGGACAAGAAGATGTTCTGAGGATTAGTTAAGGTTTGATTGGACCAATGATTCGCATATAGTTGATTTTACCTCATTTGGTAAAATGTGTTTGAATTTATAGATATGTTTTAAGCAATAGGATCGAATACGATTTGTGTACACATTATCAGACGGGTTTTCCCCAGGTTATATTTTAATCAATTGAGATTCAAAATATATTATGGTGCTTTACCCGGGGTACCAAGATATTATCAAGTATGTTTCGATCCAATCAATAAGCAAGCAAATTTGCTAGAATTAAACTTCAGACAGTTTACGCTGCACCAATCAAACTAAATTATCATATCTTCATTTATGCATTTCAATACATCATAAATATTTTCTAGTGCAAATCAAATGTAAAGCTGAGGGTCATCCACATACTGATAAGAAGGGAGGGATTTAAAACATTTAAATGTCGAAGATAAAATATAAGAGGACCTAGTGTACTGCCTTATGGTACTGCTGCAGTCACTAGTTTCAGGAATGAACAGACCGGTCCACTATTACCGTTTAGAGCTACTTTTACTATCTTTCGATTAAATATTTGAGTATTCGTAGTATAACACTACCCGATAACATGAATTGTTGTCGAAGCTTGTATAAAATATATCGTCATTTCGAGTGCCTTTGAAAAGTCTAAAAATAACAAAATACTTAGTTATAAACTGTCCATGGCTTTGTAAAAATAATTTATGACACTCTAAGGAACAGTATTAAGTAGTAGTCTACTATGCATTTTTTTTCTAAAACCTGATTGATTTGTAAATAGGAAATTGCTTTTGTCCAAACATTCAGTAATTTGACTATGCATAAGTTTTTCCATATTTGACAGTTTAAGGAGAATAATATTAGGTCTGAGGTTCTGAAAACATCAATGAATTGTTTATTTTGGGGCAAGGAATTATCTTGGCTAGTTTATATAAGTATGGATATGTTGCGGAGCTTGAAGAAAACTTTACCATGTTTGTTAATGCATGTAGGCATGATGGTAAGCATAGCTTTATCATTTACAAGTTAATATTGTCTAATCTAAGAGATGGGATCTTAATGGAATTTATCATTTTGTAAATTTAGTTTAGTTAGCTGCGTAGCGTGATAAAGGATAACTTATATCATTATTACACCTATAGCAATTATTATTTGCATTATAATTTCTTTCCCCAACACTAATACTTTTATTCATACTTCTGTAATTATGACTATTACCATTACAGGCCAACAAAAAGTAGTTATTTATGCCATCAGGATTCTGAAGGTTTTCATAAATACATTTTTCATTACTAAGAATCAAATTGTACTTTCTTAGAAATTTTGCAATATGCTTCTACTAGTCTAATGAAATACCACGTCTTAATTTTCCTTATCAAGTGTTTTACCTGATTACGGCATATTTATAATTTATACAATCATCTCCATGCCTTGATTTAAAAAACATCATTTTCATTGTATTACGTTTAGCAATGATATGTTTTATTTCCAAGATCAGCCAGGGTAAATTATTTTGTTTTATTTTGAATATTCTCTAAAGATGTATATTTACTAAAATTTATTATAATTATGTTGTTTTCATCAATGATTTTGGCCCTCATTACCTTCTCACACAAAATTACCTTCAAATAAGATACAAAACATTACGGAATATAGTGTTTATAGTCCTTTGTAATTTTCTTAGTTTTTATTGAAATTGGAGCAACTATATCGTATGAACAGAACGTTATATTGTGGTAATTGAACCTTAAAAGCTCATATTGGCTGACGTAAGAAACCTTATATTGAGATTATGTTGATTACATTAAGGTTTGTCAATGCTTGGGTATTTAATTTAATACTTTAAGATTGATTTATTATCTGTTTTAATTTAAACAATATATATCTACTATAGCAATTCATTTCGCACTGAGGTACTTTTTGTGCCAGTCTTATATTAAAACCACCGCTTAAAATAACATGGCCTAATCATAAATAGGTATAAATTGGTCAAATAACGTTTCTATTATTTTAATCAACGAGTGGGTCACATCAGATAGTTTGTATATGCTGTAGGCGAATTGGAGAATCCGCCTTATTGCAGTAAGCTTAATCATTTTACAATGAGCCATGATAGTTAGAAAATATATTTTCATATTTATTTATTGACTTGACATTTATTTAGGCTTCTTGCAATGAAGCCATACTGCTTTGAGCAATTAAAAAATGAACTTTCATTTTATAATTCAGCTTAGTAGATTTCAGACTTATTGCAATACACCCAATATAGTGAAGGTTTATTAAAATGTCTGCAAGAAATAAGATTTTACCCTTTCAATCTGTTCTTAAACAAGCTTACAATAATGATAGCAGAGTTTCTTTCTATAATAGTTGAAACAAAATCGATTTGGGGTCGAAAATGCTAATAGCCATTATTGCGTGTTAAACGCTTACTAGAAGAGATCAGAAACTTTGCATTTGTAAAGATAATATGAATCTAGAAATAGAGAATATGATTTGAATAAATTATTATACCTAGGCGTGCTACACGTTATAACATTAAGACGCGTTGCAGACGTTTAAAAAGCCCACATTATTTAAGAAGTTGTTTGATACTTTTCAATATCATTTTCAACAAAATGTAGCCGAAAATTATCAGCAGATTTTTGAGCAGATAAAAAGTTAAATTTTAAGTTAGATATAAAAAAATCCCTTTACGCAAAAATATGTACTTGTAAGTTTAAAGCAATTTCTCGTGTCCAGGTTTCTGTCATTTCTCAATTTAAAGAATATGATATTTAGATGCGGCTATCCCCTGTAATTAAATAACTACAATAGCATGGCTATTGAATACCTAAGGATAAGCGCCTTCAAACAATTGTCATTGTACTGTACTATTGTTCAGAGGCGCACACAGAAATTCTTCTTAGAGGAGAGCCAAAGTAAAGAAGTTACAAATCAATAGTCAATACAATCCATTACTCAGATAACACTCATAATTTGAACAAATTATGAATTCCTTTATGAGGTTATATATATATATACTATATAGTATAAACTAAAGCGTTACATCCAGTTACTTATTGTAACGTTATATAGCAATTTCAATATATTATATACATATTCAAAATATTGAAAACTGAAGCTATGAATAAAAAAAGGAAGAAGCTCTCCACAGCAAACAAAATTATAAAATGTTATGGAGGTGTTAAGACTTAAAAGTTTAATAGGTGTTTATAACTAAGAAAAAATAAAGACCTAACTATTTATGAATGAATGAAATCACTAAAAATGTAACCATGAAAATTAGTTACATAGTCTTTATTTTCACAGAAAAGTCCAGTAACCTCGGCTTTTAGCAAGATCGTCCACACCCTTTATTGGGGACACTTTAACAACAGTTATGTTGAATAATGCAAGCCCATTTAAGCGTTAGATTGTTATGATACTCCTTTAATATGTCTTTAGTCTTCGCAAAGTGGAAAATGTATTTTTACTTGTACAAGTTGTATACATATATTTGGCTATTTTCAACCACTGGTTTTATGTGATTTAACATTGCTAAATCATTTATTTGTATTTAATATTGTATATATCCTTCATATTTGACAAGGGTGGTAAGGAGTCAGGAACATTTGTAAACTCCCCCCCCCCACACCCAGTGTGCACCCCTGCTATTGGCAGCTTAAAGCCACCTCTCCGAGTCGAAGGTGGCTGCGTTATGATTTCTCACGATCTTAATTGATATCTCATATGTAGCTGAAGATTTCTAAACATCTATCACAGACGCTGCCTTAAAATTTGAGTGAGGAATGACCGTCGCCACGGGACAACTTTTGGATAGCTCGATGGTTAGAGCATTTAGGTGTTAATCCAAATGCTCCAGGTGCGATGTCCATATCCAGGTGTCATTTTCAGTTCTAATAATATGATATTTAAATTCATCTAGAACCATACTTAACAAATATAACAATTTATCTAATTAATATATCATTAACATTTGAACTTAAAATTTAAATCTTTTTCTGTTCAAATTTTTTGCCCTACATTTTGGTGAAAACAATACTAAAAATATTAAACTATATCTTAAATAATCCATGATTTATGACCTTCTGAAAAGCGTCTCAGTGCTCTCGCAGGTAGCATCACTAAAATAGGTATTTTGGCTTGAAATCAAACGATACATTGACATGATGTAAACCACACGAGTAATCACGCATACCAAGGCCTAAGATTCGTTTGATTTGGTTTGCTAGATAAAATAATGTTAGGGTTAGAATCCCAGCCAGGTATGGTGAGTGTTTTTTCAGTATTGGTTTTTCACACAATCCATGTAAATGTGAACACATTTCCTCTAAATTCTAAATTACTTATCCTTACCCCAATAATGTAATTACATACAATATACATACGTACATATATACTTACATGCATATATACATATGTATTAATACATATATATAAATACATATATGCATACGTATATACATATATACTCATACATGTATGCATACGTATATACATAGATACTCATACATATATGCATACGTATATACATATATACTAATACATATATGCATACGTATATATATATATATATATACATACACACATACATACACGCATACATACATACATACATACAAACAGCCATACATCCATACATACATATATACATACATACAGCCATACATACATATATAACTAAACATGCCGTCCCCTTATGGGGTAGGCCAGAAACTATGCATATAGCTCAAAAAACATATACGTACATAATCCATTCAAACAAACTTTATCCACACTTTCTTATCCTTGCATTTTCCCTTTGCTTCATAAACATCCATACATCGAATCATTAATGTAGTTAAATGCCTATATATAGAAAGAGGAGTAAGATGCTTAGCACAAAACCATGACGATCATATGATCACTCAGCAAAATATATTACTCTATAACCCAACCCATTTAAGTGTGTAAATTTAGTCTTCTTTGTCTTGCCAGTGACAAGGTCAGTGTTCAAATCTTTGCTGGCTGTGGTGAGGTGTTTTTATATATATATTTTCTTACTATCCGTTTAAACAAATGCAATTACATTTCCACCGCATTACTGTAAATATGTTGATAACCTATACGGGAATAAAGATAAAGGACAAAATACGTACTTTTTAATTTTTAAAGTTAATTTATTTGATATACTTAGACTGTGTGAAAAATGTTGAGTTTACAAACATACATCACCTCTTGAGATCTTGAATCCTGCTAGGCCTTAATGACCAATCGATTCAAAGCTACTGTAAATCGCTTAGGGCCGTTCCAATCTTAAATTCCTGTAATGGCTCTTATGAGCACTTACAATCTCTTTCCAACCAATTAGTTTCCCCGTTGGAGCTGTTATTTTTATACCCAGCGTAGCTACCAGTTTTTAGTTTAAAATTGAACATAGTTATTTATAAGACATAATCATTCTATTTTATATAACATTCACAGATACATACATGTAACATAGACTAAAAATTAAATCAATTGCTAAATTAAAAAAATAAATTAAAAATAGCATTGCATTTCTCTGTTATGTGTTTCAAAATATATAAGGTCATAAGTCTCATTCCAATTGTGTGGGAAAGCCAATCATTTTATGTTGGCTAGAGTAATAGCTAGAAGAAACAATACATGCAAAGTCTGAAAGCTATATATTATACACAAGGTTTAAAATAAAATTAAAACATATTATAACTTAGTAAAACGTGAAAAAAATTGTCTTTTAAAATACTTTTTCTTTTGGTTTTACCAAAGTATATTTAGTAAGAAAAATCATAAGCATAATTAAAGTGAAGTATTTTTTTTAAACTATGTACCAATAGAACCTCCCATTTATGTTTGGTGGCGCTTTAAATCTGCATAGTATGATGATAAATTTACACACTGCCTAGTCTTGAATTTATTAATATTATTTAGCAACGCGTCTTACTACCCGTTCGGGTTATACACTTTATTTAATAATTGCGCTAATGGATTAGGAATTGGGAAGGTTGAATTGGAAGAAGTGAACCCGCATTTTCGTGGAGGGAGAGTTGAAAACCATTTAGGGAAAGCCACTCCCAGTTCACCCGACCGAGATTCGAACCTCGATCTCCCCGTCCTCGGCAGTAAAGCTCAACAAGACTAGCGCGTTGGCCAACTACGCTACCGAGGCGGGTGCCTGGTCTTGAAGAGCACAGGATTGTAAGCATTGAAAATTAAATAAAAAATCAAATTTATTAGTAAATGTAATATTTATTTTATAGGTAAACTAATAGATTAGTGGTACAATAGATATCATTAACTCCCCCACTCTCTCTCTCTCTAGTACCCTTTCTTTTACAATCTTGCATGTTAAAAACATGTCTTCATAAAGCCTAAAGTCACAACTATGTCTCGCCTACTACTATTAAAAAACCACAAAGCCTTTAAAGTCCACTCCGTTTATCCTGTAAGGCAACAAGCTTATAATGATGTATTACACTATGGTAGAGATTATATGAATAATGCCATAATGGTATATGCTCTTGCCTTTAATGGTAGATAGATAGATTTCCAAGAAAGCTGGAAGCAACACTAATAGTACATATTTACAAATCCATGCAAATATTTATTGCATAACACCAGAAAACTTCGGGTGCTGCTAACTTCAAGTAGCAAGATGATAATTTCAAGTAACTACAACACCAAATGCTGTGACGCTTCCCTATATTTACTGTTAAGTTCGTGCCACAAGAATAACTTTCCTTTTTTTTTTCATATTTGTACCAGCATAGCATTCATGAATCACCTTAAAAAAGTAAGTTGTGCTAACACCACGTTGTAGTGCCACGCCCTCACTTGAAAGCTTCTCTTCCCTCCAGTAAACACTGTGCATGTTACAGGTATTTCAATGGGGTCCATGATAATTATTTGTTGATGAAACACAATTTGAATGAATATCTTTGAGGCCAGAAATGAAAAAAAAAATACTTTTAACTATTCAATTATTACTTTTCAATGTATAGAAGATGAGGAAATAGTTATGTTTTTCGTGTTGGTAAACTAGATTTTCTTTCGATGCTAACGTTAGCTACAGCTAAAATAATTTTAAATTATAACCTAGATGTTTGAATGAATATTATTTATTTTTTGTTAAAGAACTAAAAAAATTATTAAATGAATTACTGGTCACTTATTTGTGAAGATTTTTACTTGATTGGTTGTATCTAAATTGGCATTTAAATGAAGTTTAAACATTTTTGGAGCATCAATATATGATTGGTTGTATTTCAACAATAATATTAATAAGCGGTTCAAATTTTTGCCACCTGCTTAAGTGGTCGCATAGTCTAAGGCACTGTCACTACTCTCACAGATGACTAAACCATTGATGACGAGGAGATTGAGGTTCTTATCTTGGTCAGATGTACCAAAGGTGATTTTTCCAAAACAATTTTCTACTCTCCCTCCCCTCAATTGCGGGTAGATTTAATGGAAATATACCCTTCCTAATCCCTTAACCCATTAGCGTAATTAGTACATGAGTGTATACCATGAACAGGTAATAAAATGAAGTGCTAAAAGAAAAAGAAAAATTCTGCCACTATCACGACTACATATATCAACGCGTGGTGCCTATATCCTGTATTGTTGGTTGACTCAGCTCCTCAGGTTTGAGAAAATAATAATTTGGGTCAGGTAGAAACCAGCTTGGATTTGACAAAGCGGGAGACTCAAGTTTTGTGAAGTTGTTGAAATTAGTCACATTAGTGATTTTTTTAAATCATGGTTTCTAAACTCATAATATTCTATTGAATTTATAATTTATTAATTTTCCAAATTTTTAGAGTTTTTCACTACAGCATGTATACGTTTATGTTGAATTTTAGCTATTACAATTATAGAACAGTAGTTTTGTGTCAAGTTTACTTTTTCCGATTTTTCTTTACCTAAATAAATATTAATTTTTTTGTTAAATGCTGTGTTCATACTGATTTATAAATTTAAATTTGCAATATGCAGTTAACCATGATAAAACTACCTAGTTTTGTAGTGATAGCTTATAGTATTAAGCTTAAACAATCATCATACAATGATTGGTTCTGGTCAATGAGTGATGATAAAGTGAAAATAAATGTAATATTTATCATAAAAAAACCCACGAAAAGCTTACACTTAAATGTAGTAAACGTACCTTCCATTAAAATGCAGCTTATAAAATTCTAGCAATCCCACATGGATTTGCCCGTGATCCACTGTGGTATAATAATTATATAAGGCCATACCCCATCCTTGGTGCCCAAATTGCCATGAGAATTATGTATAAGATTAGTAATATTTTCTTCAAAAATTTGTTAAAAATAGCCTAATTAAAAATCTACTTAAAAATTTAAAAATCCGGCTTTGAGGTACATTCGGAGCCTCTTCCGTCCAACTATGTTAAAAATTTCAGATATATGCGTGCCGTAGATTTGGCTGGTCATCGCACACAAAAATCAAACACACCCATAGAAAAACACTTCTTTTTTTATTATAAGATGGCAATAATGTTATCAAACAAGGTTGGTTTGTGACATTAAGGGGTGAACGGATTGATACATGACTCAGATCAGTTAATTGTATTCAAGTATATTCCAAGCAAGTATCAGACACTGCTGATAAAAGCCATTGATCATAGCTTTGACCTTGATCAAGCATCTTGTAAGTAATAAGCATGGCAATGATAGATTAACTTTTCTCACTGGTTCTGTCTCAGCTCAATGAACAGTGGTCAAGTACGAACATCGTGAAAGTATCAGTCGTGAATCTTATCAATGAAGGGTAATCATCTGCCATTTAGGTGTGATGCATGGTTCTGATCAGGTATCATGTAAGTTTCAGTCATGACTCTGACCAATGAAGGATGACCATATACCGTATAAGTATGATACATGGTTCTGATCAATGAATGGTGATCAAATGAAATAAAGGTATGATGTCTCGTATGATAAAATATTATGCATGACTTTCATCAATCAAATATGATCATAGTGTCTGCTAAGTAATAATTATGTATCTAACAATTATTATAAATTAATTATTCTAAAATGTGTTATAATTATGATATATGACTCTATGGTTTATGAAGTAAGAATCTGATATATGATAAGATATGAAGCACGACAATAGTAAAATAAGTTAATAAAATGTGCCATTAATACTAGACGTGACTCTTATTAACTATAAAATATAGCTTGGTCAATGTAGATGGATTATTTCTCTTCAAGTATGATGTATGACTCTAATCAATAAATGTTGATCAAATGTCTTGTGAGTATGACTTATGACAATAATCGAATAATGTAGATAAATTATCTTAAGAGTGTGATTCATGAAACACATTAATTAATTATCATCAAGATTATGTTGAATTTTATGATAAACAATGATTTATGAACCTGATAAATGAACTATGATCATATATATTAGGTATGAAGCATTTTTATAACAAATATGAAGTATAGCATTATTGTTTAAGGATGAAAAAATGTGTTATAAGTATGATGTATGAACCTAATCAACTATGAGCTATGTCAGGATTAATGGAGAATGATGAAATGCGTTATAAATACATTAAAAAATACAGATATATACATCGAATGGAAGTACACTGCCTACAATTCTTTCAATCTAGTTCTAACAATAAAACGTAATGTCACTATATTGACAATACAACAATATACATGGTGCTTTTATGGCAATATATTAACTACAATTCCTGCATTTTAGTCCTAATAATAAAATTTATGTGGCTGTATTTACAATACAGCAATGAACTTCGTGCTTTTACCGCAATAAACTAGCTACAATTCCTTTAATGTAGTCCTAAAAATAAAATATAATGTACCTATATAGACAAAACATCATTATACATCAATATTTTATGGCAATACATTAGTTAAAATCACTTCATTTTAATTCTTACAATAAAACGTAATGTCTATACTCTTATATTGACAATAGAGCAATATACATCGTGATTGTATGGAAATAAACTATTTACAATTCCTTTATTTGTAATTATAACAATAAAACGTAATGTCACTATATTGACAATTATTTTATGCCCAGTTTACAATTATATCGTTAATAAACAATAATGTTTTCTGTATGGGTGTATAAATTTATTTTAATGGAAAATAAATACTTTTTTAATTTTTGCTATTCCGGAAGAAGCTTTTCAATTTGATTAATAATAGTATATATCAATAATATATTAAACAATCTATCTAGTTTTTGTAATCTTTAACTATGAAATACATACATTTATTACAGAGATGGAATTTTCAAAATTTGATTAATTGATAAAGCGATTATAGTGTCAGTTTAAAAATGGGTTAGTGCGCTACATTCTCTCTACCACTCAAAATATATTAAGGTATAATCAAGGTAACTCATATACACTGCATAACTATATGTAGTCCTACATATTTGTGATCTTTATTTTAGAGTATGACTTTAATGAACGGGAGAGACATTACATCCTTATCGGTTGTCTGTGTGTAAATTATTTGCTGCTCCGGTGGCACAGAGCATTTCACGGGGTACACCTATGGGGGTTGTTTACACGCACCTGCAATTAGATGATTTGATGATTGTGAATACGAGGGTGTGAACCAATGAGAGTCTTAAACCTAACTCAACTCGTATTTACTAGTGCCTGGCAGTCGTCTGGATAATTCCCCATACGAGAAAATCACACACATTACCAATATAGAATCGAACCCGAGACCCCTGCGTTCGTAACCAAGTTCACTGACGGGGCTGGATACAGTTTTGTGAAATACTGCTTCGGAAATTAATAACAAAACACGTAAAGCACACGAGTATAAAGCGTTGAGAGTTGTAGAATGATTGCTAGTTCTTGAGATAAGTCACATTGTTAAATGGAATAGGGATACACACAATTTATTTTAAGTAAGGTAACGAAAATTACAACACTCACAGGTAAATATTGATTATTTTTCACCTTACAGGAGTGTGTTGACCTTGATTATCTTAAGTGCTCAAAATGAATCACTGTGTCTCACTATGTTATCTATATTTTATAAGCCACAACATGAAAACATCGATGATTTTACAACCAGTATGCTGTTTCACTTTGCGAATATCACAATCTTGAAGTTTACACATCCTGTATACATAGTATATAGTTGTCATTTTATCTACATACAAACTTTGCTAGTCTGGGTTGTAGATGGTGGAATAGTATGGGTTTGAACATCAGTTGGGTCTACTGAGTGTGAACTTAAATAAAATGATTTCTCTTTTCCTCTGCGTATTTAATTCTATATTTCCTCTCATATTAACCTTATGTATTACTACCTCATTAATGTAGTCAAAATATATATATATATACATACAGGATAGATATATACATAATTTGATGGCAATGCCTCTTACTATATGTTTGGTTCATTTGCTTATATACTAATTATACTTATGTGCTAGGGATTATAAAGGTTGAATTTAGAGGTGTACCCGTATTTGCATGGAGTGAGAGGGGAAAACAACTAAGCTATGGGGTAGGATTTGGAATGGCCTAATTTAGAGGAAATTCAACCCTATTCAAGTCAAACTATTTAGGAATGGCCGGGCTTGGTACAGCTGGTTTGGACGTATCAACAGACTAAATGATGTCTATACTGATGGCGGTTCTCCTAGACTGAAACCGTTTTCCTGAATTTACAAATCGATACTCCTTCTACTGAGCCTTGTGGTGAATCTAAGAAATATGTACAACACGAATTATTTAAATTCAAGCTCTGAATGCAGAAATATTATTTGATATTCAGTGTTCACCCCTTCCTGTAGGGAGTAGTTGAGGAACGAGTAATTGCAGAAAAACAAAAGTAGAAATACAATTCATTGCACGCTGGTTAGACATGGGAGATCTGAGGCTGTGTGAACCCCCTTGAATCATTCCACAGACCACTCTCAAGACTGTAGACCTGACTATAATATCACGTAACACCCCTTTCCCGAACAAGTATTTTCATTTTTGTATAACCTCCCTAATACAAACCTTTCCCCTGGCAAAATATTATTCATCTAAATCTTTGTTGTCATTCAACATTTTAACCTTCATGCACCCATTCAAAATTAACCATTAAAATAAATTCACATCTGATATTCGTAAGAAAAGATTTTTTTTTAACTTAATGAGATATGTTAAATACATATATTAATTGTTATCATTAATATTATTAGCACCGCGTCTTACTAACCGTTCGTGTTATACGCACTTACGCTAATGTGTAATGGTAGGGTCATTGTCAGATGAAATGAAGGACCTACAGTTTAACGTGGAATCCGAACCACGGTGGAGGCCTGGCATTCCCCACATTGACAAGATGTCTAACAAGATGTCTTGTCAGAGGTGAAGGAAGGGTTTGGTAATCAGATAAATCTTTGCCGCGACCGAGGATCGAACCCCGGCCGCTAGCACAGAAGTCTGACACCTTACCCCTCGACCACCAGGTCACCCGATTAATTGAAGCGGTAGGAATGAAGAAAGGGAAGTAGGATAATTATATTCGGATTAGCGTATATTAGAAAATTGTAGTGATTAGCCACATTTAGAAAACAGAATATCATACATACACCCTGATGAGTTTCGAGACTTGTAATCTATTGTATTGTGAGCTTGATGTTTAAGTCAAGTGACCTCTAATTCAGGTGAAGCCTTGGACTCAATTTGTCAGAATTTCTTCTCTTCTCAATTCTCAGTTCTACTATACAAGACAGGTCCTCCTCCAAAATTTTCAAACGTACAGGATTTGATTTAATAGTTGATCTAGGTTTTATTGGAGTAAAGGGCTCGCCTCAGAACCCGATATTCATGGTTTTACACCCAGCAGGGGTTGACAAATTTATCTTGAGCGATAAAAATAAGTAGCATAACCCCTTAGGAGGGGAAGTGAAGTTGTCACTCTCATGTCGATTGTGGCATGTAAAAGAAACCTGAAAGTTATTTGAAAATATCCATCCTGACAAAATTAGCAGCCCTTTGGCTCTCACTCATAGAGATTCTTGTGTGCTGATGTAAACAGCTGGTTCTTAAAGCGTACGTTAAATACCTCAAGTAAATGAAAATAAATAAATTGATTGTATACAGGCCTAGGCCTACACAGCACTTACATATACCAATTATATTGGATTTTCAATCCACTTATATGTGATAAAATTATCTTAATATCCCACCTGTGGATTAAACGTAAATCTCATCTTGTTGTTTACCAGTGACGTGAGAGTCGAGGATCAAATCTTTACTGGATGAACTAAGAATAATTTTCTCCCATTGTTTTGCCATATCCCTTCTACAAACATGTGAGTGCATTTGTTACAACCTCTCATGTCCAATCCAACCGTATAATTATATATGTATTGTCCAAACGGATAGTAAAAACCGCGCAAATAGAACATCATACATTAAAAAATATAAACCAATACAATTATTTTATTCACAGTTTTCTTGTTATTAGACTTTCCGTGTACAAAGTAACAGCACCACGTAAAACAAATTTCAATAAAAGAATTTAACAATATATACTATTTATATTGCTTTTATTTTGGGCAATGATGCTAAATTACGTTTTTTTTTAAAACATTTAAGATAACTAATTACTTAAAACATAATAGCAAGTATTAAATAATAATAGGTGATCAAAGGAATAGGTTATCTACAAACAAAAATATAATACATTTATGAGCCTTTCATAGGAATGAAACCGTGTTATAAAAAATGATTTCACTGTTATTTACTAATGCTCGGATTACAAATCTTGAACTCGTGAAAAAGGTCGAACAAAATCATCCCTATACGCTAGGTCAGAGTTTACCAAACCTTGCCAGTATTGGACCAATTTATAGGCGTTCGATGCTAATGCGGATCAAACATCTTATTAAACTACCTAGCTGTCCCCTTGCCGAAACAGGAAATTTTATTAAGGACGCTGCCTACCTGTGATGTCACAGAAGTTCAAAATAGGATTTCCCATCTTATTAAATTTACGTTTTATTTACCAAGTTTAAGACATACAACATCGAAAAAAAACCCACCATATATTCTTAAATAATTCTAAACATAGTCTTATTTTCACCAAATTATTATTTTTATCTGGACTTAATATTTTTTTGTAAACGTATGTTTTTAAAAATTCTCTACAACTTAGGTTATTTGGCCTGTTACTAAAATGTCCTGTACGAGATTTCCTGCCAGGAAGTAGATTAAAAAACTCCGTGGTAGTCTATGTCAATCTGTAATATGAAACAAGGGAAATATAATTTCAAAATGCAAGTCAATGTTTACAAGGAATGACTAGTATAGTGTGTGTGTAGACTCGTCAGTGGAAAAGGGGAGGTTTTATCAGCTGGTAGACAAAAGCTTCCACAGAATGACCTGTTTATTTACTTCCCTCTCTTTCAATATCGTACATTGGCTTCTTAGTTTGATAGTGCTTAGACTGCTTAGTTGCGTCAAGCTACGATGCAACCCACTTCGCAAAAAAGCTTTGAAATATCCAATCAGGCAACGTCGTTAATGAAAGCTTATAAAATATTAAATTACAACCCTTTTTTTATAATTTGTTTCTTATGTACTGTACATTTACCAATCATTATACCTATAGGTTGGCTTTGTGTTCTTATTCTGTCAATCTGGTGCGCTTAGGCTCTTTAAAATAATGTTTATTTTTTCCACGTGATCCAGTTTGTGAAGAGATCCACGCACTACAGTTTCAGAGCTACTAGTCTAGGTATTTTGAACTGAATCAAGATATATTTTGAATTAGTTCAAATGGGCACTTGCGCAGGTCCTCGCTATCATTTAGGGCCAGTTTCATAGTCAAATTTGTAGGTGACCTGGTGGTCTAGGGGTAAGGTGTCAGACTTCAATGCTGGCGGCCGGGGTTCAATCCTCGGTCCCGGCAAAGATTTAACCATTACACATTAGCGTAAGTGCGTATAACCCGAACGGGTAGTAAGACGCGGTGCTAATAATAATAATAATAATACATAGTCAAATTTAGTACGCCTCAAGTTCGGCGCTACACTAAATACAAGATGATACCTACCTAAACCAGAATGGAATGGGCCAGTTTCCTATGCGAGAACGACCCATTCCATTTGAGTTTAGGTAGGTGTCATCTTGTATTTAGTGTAGCGCCACACTTGAGGCGTACTAAATAATCTTCAAGCTAGTCTTGCGAATTACATAATGTGTACTCTAATAAGTTAGGTTAGACTGCTTCACTTTTAACTAAATACTTCTTTAGCACCTAGTCTAACTAACCGTTAGGGTTATACGCTTAAGTATTAATTACACTAATGGGCTAGGAACTAGGAAGGCTAACTATAGAAAAAGTGAGCTTGAACTTGCGTGGAGGGAGAGTAGAAAACCATTTAGGAAAAATCACCCCAGTTCTCTCGAGTGAGATCCAAACCTCGATCTCCCCGTCCTCGTCAGTCTAGCTTAACACGAAACGAGTGCGTTAGATAACTAAGCCACCGAAGAGGGTCTTTTACTGAGTTAAATTTATAATACAAACTAATTCACAAATTAAGATTAAATAAAAGATACTTGACTAATAAGAAAATACAATAAGTCATGCAGACAAAGGCATCAACCTCGTTTAATCTCGTTTAGTTTTAAGGAGGAAATTGTGGTTCAATTTCCGGTTTGGTGTGTTGAGGTGTACTTTTCTCTCCCTCCACAAAAATCAGAGTATATTTCTTCATCGCTAGTTCATCAGTGTAAATATGAGAAAAGTTACACTCAGAAAGCCACTTCGGTGGCCGCATGGTCTGAGGCGCTACTCTTGCAGTAGACTAGACTACTAATAACGGAGAGATCAAGGCTCGAGTATAGGTCGGGTGTATTGAAGGTGGTTTTCCAAAATGGTTTTCCACGCTTCCTCCACGCAAATGTTGGCACATTTCCTCTAAATACAATCTTCCTTATCCCTAAGACTCTTAGTGCAGTTAGCATATTGACCTCTAACCCAAACACGTAGCATGACGTGGTACTAAAAAAACCACTCGGAGCTTAAATAATTTATAATGGTTTATTTAATAGTGCTGAAACTCTTTGTGATGAATGCCATGTTAAACAAAAGGAAACTATAAAAAGGGAAATTCAAATAATCTTTACAAACATTTACGTGTCAATATTATAGAACTAACACTGTTAGAAAAAGTCCTGGAACTCCGGGAGTTGAACACTTACATCCCGAATAATTGTCAAGAGCGATAACGACAACGTCCATCTTGGAGCTCAACTCAGAACATAATACATTATTTTAACCCTCTCTTGAAGCGGGGCTGGACACACAATGAAATAAAAGTGGTGCCCTATTGTACTCGCCTTCGTGACATTTATACAAACAAAGAATGAAAATAAATTATTGGTTTTGGCTCATTTAATAAAAATAAGGTCTACCGAGAAGGTGTGGGGGTGATGTCAATCCTTTTAAGGACTCTACTGATCTGACCCTACTTTCGATAAGGATCCTTTAGGTTACGCTTCTTCTTCCATTCTCCCAGTCACACCTTAAACCTACCCTTTATCCTACTCCACCATCCGTTTCTATTTACCCTCAATCCCCCTTGGCATGGTTCGATGGTGATGGACCTAGGGCGGGAAAGGTCACTTTGGAGCCAGGCTTCCGGAGAGGATAGAATAAAGATTATTTTATAGCTTGATAGATCACACAAGGGTGTTCGAAGCAGGATATTCTTTGGTTCGCTTATATATAACACTGGGGTGTTCAAAGTGAGAGCTTCTTTGTTTTCTTCATCGATCACACGAGAGAGTTCAAAATAGAAGAGTTGTTATCTGGATAGATTACATTGGGATGTTCAAAGTGATATATTCTTTGTTTTCTTGATCGATCACACAAGAGAGTTCAAAATAGAGGATTTGTTATCTTGATGGATTAAATTGGGATTTTAAAAGTGATATATTCTTTGTTTTATTGCTAGATCCCACAAGGTATTAAAATTAGAAGATTCTTTGTTATCTTGATAGATTGTATTGGGATGTTCAAAGTGAAATACTCCTTGATATCTTGATTGATTATATTAGGATGTTCAACATGAGAGATTCTTTGTTTTCTTGATATAATAATCAATGGTATTCAAAGTAGAAGATTCTTTGTTATATTGAAAGTTTACATTGGAATGTCAAAGTAGGTGTTTCTTTTTCTTTCTTAATAGATCACATGGAAATGTTCACGGTAGAATATACTTTGTTAGCTTGATACATTACATTGGTGTGTTCAAAGTGAGAGATTCTTAGGTTATCTTAATATAAAATATCCCTACCCAATGGGTTTTGTTATACATTGTTATATAAGACGGGTTGGTGAAAAAAGTTTGTTCATATTAATTTTAAGTAACTCAACTTTAATTATTTAGATTTTGTTTAAATCAACACAACTTAGAATATGTTAGATTTCTTGATCCCATGGCATTTCTTTCTGGTAATTTATAATACTTATTGTACAAAATATTGACGAGATCCATATAAATATCGTGTTTTAAACAACAAATCATAAAATATATTATATATTGTTAAATATGATATATATATGATTCAACGACTTATTTTTACTCTCATAACCTTGTTAAAAAGAATAATAATTATTCTGCTCAGTGTTAATGTTTAACAGGGGTATATAAAATACTTTGTAATTGGTTTATACATATTTGACATGTTTACCATGTCTTTGAGTTTGGATACATATTTTGGCCTAAATTTTGTGACAAACAAGCTAGCTTTGATACCTAAACTTTTATTCTTTGAGATATGTGCGTCCAACATAGAAAAATCAAAAGATTTTGTTATTCATGAATATCAAAATATTGCATTATGCGTTCAGATACTTACACTTGAAAATGTTACGACATAATTCATCGTTCTACACTTTAACAACAGATTTATACTCAGTAAAAATTGTTTTGAATCTACCTGAAAAATGTCTGATTTGGCAATAAAAAACAATCACTTCAGCTGATTTTTTACTAATTTTAGTTGAACTTATCTTATTTAATGTTATACTTCCTTTGCTAGGAAATAATTATTATATTCTTAACACTTCTTTTACTGTTGTCAATATTTACTTATCCCATATAAGTTTTTTTTTATAATAACGAAGTAATTTTTGAAATTCAATTTAAAACATGAATATATTCTATATAAGAAACCTACTTTGTGTGAGCCCGAAAGCAAGATATACTGACCGAACTGCCGCCACCGTTTACGATGTTAGAGTCAACATTTTCGGATTGAGGGTGTCGTGTGGTCAGCAAAACGAGCCTTCCGGCCGGTAATCTCAGTTTAATAAACCGTTTATGCTACTTGTTTATTCAAGTATTTACTCATTGTCCTCACGAGACATAGTTTGAGCCCTTTCCAGACCAACTGTCTGACTGATAAGTTTTGGAAGTGCAGGGGATTGAATATCTGGACCTCTGAAAAGGTAGCTAGGAACCCGGGCCACTAGACCACAGAGGTGGTCGGAGAAATTTTCTATATCCGTCAAAATTCGCTCGTTTTGAATATATCTATATTTAAAATTATTATTTCGAGGATGAGAATAATTAATTCAGAATAAGTATTTAATCGTAAGAATTGAGAAGGTAGTTCTGTAAAGATCCGAGCATTTGTTGGTAAATATAAAAAGAGAGCGAACGTTCATAGCTCCCGGCTGAAATTACTAACAAGATATCCTCGTCTAAGGTGACCTAGTGAGATGCGAATCTATAACGCAATAGACCTCGCAGATACCATTTCTGACGTTAAGGTAGGTGCCACAAATTTAAATAAACATTATATAGTTATTACATTTAGAAATGGTTTGTACTTTTTCAAAAATACTTTTTTATATTATATGTGTTTGTAAAAGTGAGCCCAATCAAAGATTTTATCCATTCTTATATAAATATAGAAACCTTTGTACATTCCAATGTTATCTTTTAAGAGCACCTAACTTAGGAAGGTAATAAAGCTCAAACCAGTCATCATATCGCAGTGTGTTATTATTCTCTAGAAAACACTTAAACTGAAGCCAGAGAAACGGTTTAATAATATTTTTAATACCTCTATGAGAAGTAAAAATAAAGTTTTTAAAGGAAATCCATTTTAAGTGATTCTAATTCCTCTGTTACCATGCAAATATTTTAGGTACAAGCAAAACAAAATAATACAAACAAAATCTATTTAAATCTATTATCATTTAAAGAGTCGGTTATCTTATATTATTAATGTATAAATTTTAGTGAATATTTTCTATGCATCCTTCTCAAGAATCTGTGCTTTTTCCACAATTTATTTCATATTATAGAATATATGTCACTGCGAATGTGCCGAATTCGGTATTTTGTAAATTAACTAGTTAATATATAGACTCACTCAAAACAGTGGTTTATTTAACAAATAATAGGATTGGTCCAAATTTACCAGGTATTTTATAAATTTCCCAATGCAGTTTGGTGAGAGTATGAATTATGAACTGCATTATCTACATTTACTGATGATTTTATAAAATATCTAGTGTATGTGGATAAAAATATAGAACATAAATCCAAATTAACCTAAACTAAGGTAAATTAGTCCAAGTTTTTCTAAACTAACCTTAATTACCTAAACTACCCTAACCAAACCTAATTTTGATGTCAATTATTAACATTCACTGGTGTTTGATAGTAATTTTGTAAGCTCACCGGTGATTTTGTAAAATTTCACCTAGTATGTGAAATAGTAAATACATTTTTACATTACCCAAGTGAGCCAGTGGCTTTGTAAAATCACCGGTGACTTTAAAAACTCATCACATTTAGCACATTCACAGTAGCCTATAACCTACATTCAATAAACCTTAGAACATTCTTGACACCCTTTAAAATCTCTTTCATTGTCGGGACCCTCTCATGACCCTCATCTTAAATATCTTCAATCTCTTTTGTTTCTCTGCTAGAACCATCTTTCACAAGCTAATCAGTGTCGTCCTCTGGTGAGATATTTTTCTTTTTATAATTGCATGGTCTATATCTAGAAGTTCTTAAAAATTTAAAAGATTTTGTCATTGACGAATTATAGCAGTTCAATGAGTGACACTTGATTCTCTGCATCAAACGTCATGCCTCCAGTAGTTAAACTAGCGTGTCGGAATTATTTATAAGAAGTGGTTATTACCACACTCCTACATGACTGTTGGGAAATGTTATAGAATGCGGCGAATACATTTTTCTGTCTTTACTTAATATTACCATGGTATGAAGCTTAAGCCCTTAAGTTGGGGTTCAGTTGCAGTCTCCTTCCCAATCCATGTGCTACCAATATAATAACTCTGCTGGAGAAACAGTTGATTCAAGACTTACGTTCAAACATCAATGAAGAATGGTTTTCAAAGAGTTTGATTGTTAGAATTACATTTTTTCTTTGACGTATTAGTTTTTAGGTTCATTGAAACAGAAGTTGATGGTTTATGATAAACACATGCTTAGAACGCATTGAAATGTAAATAGATCAGAACAAATTAATTTGGATTTATTTGTAGTCGTATGTTCACTAAAACCTAGTTTAATAGATTATTATTATTATCATTATTATTATTATCACACCTTAGGGTTATATGCAGTTACGATAATGTGTAATGGTAGGGTTATTGTGATTAATACACGTCTTGCCATAGGTGAAAGAAGGGTTTGGCAATCAGATGACTCTGTGCTGGGACCAAGGATTGAACCCCGGACTCCCAGCACAGAAATCTGACACCTTACCCTTAGAATGCCAGGTCACCTACTTCCAATAGATATATAATTTATAGTTTTTATTATAGTTAAGGAAAATAACTAAGAAGGGAGAACATCGTGGGTTCATATGAGTAAGCACGCCAATTCAAAGTTTCAACTTGCTATATTTATTGGTCCTAGCTTGTCGCAGTAATCATGCCATCTTAGGTGTAAGGATGGAAATAAATGAAAAAATAAAAAAATGCATGTGTGCAGGAACGTAAATCTATACTATATCAAATATAAGATTTTTTCCTTGGTTTTTGAGTTAATTGAAATTAGGACGTGTTACTTACGCACCAGCGATGTCACCCACACAAGATGCCTCCACTAATGATGTGTTTTTCCTGTTAGATTACCCTTACACTTCAGTGACGTCACGTGCCGTATTCCACCTAGTAGATCAAACATTTCCCCCCCTCGGCCTCCTTTCCACCCACGGTGAGGTCATCACAACGCTTTGCTTATTGCGTGTTTTTTATGTCGATGCCTCGACTCTGGCGATACCGACGCTCCATTTGTTTTACCGTATTTGACTTATTTATTTTTACCCCATTTAAATAATAATTATTTGGTTCGTGTCACTGAGAGGAGGGTGGTAATTTTTTTTTCTTTCGAATCGGTCCTTAACCATATTGCGTGTTAATTTCACCCCTAGAGTGGTGTACAAACAAGAATAAGGTATGAGACCCATCGTCATTACTTATGCTCTTGAAAAATAAGATAATTTTTAGTTTAGGTTTTTTCCCGAAGAGGAAGCGTTTAGTAATCCTTATATTATCTTTTACTCACTATGAAAAACAAAACAAATGTCAAGGTAAGCCAAATAATGACAGAAACATTACAACTGACATCAAATAACACACTTCTTCAAACGGGTGCTGTGTAATGTCGACTGTGTTTTGTAGCCCACAGAAGAAAATGAGAGGAATTCTAATGGACATCTCTGACTGGTCGAATCTTTGGAATTGAGGGGCTTATATAGACCAGCTCTATGGTCCCAGATGCCTATTGTCTTTTAAAAGTTATTAAGTCACTATTTTTGAGTTGCTGGGGAGGCTGTGAAAGGTTACTCGAAGATTATTATCAGAATAGTGTTTAGATGGACTTAAAAACATATTGAATGTTGGGATCACTATGCCAATAGATGGACGAGAGGGAAAGGAAAGTTCAAGGGGACTCTGACCAGGAAACGAACAATTAACATGTGGGTTGCTGACAGGAAGATTTTACTTTGACAATTTGATGATTTTAAAGTTTACCTTTTATGAAGTAAGACATTTTCCATCACATTAATATATTCAAATATTATCATTTCGAATTAATACAAATTTTAAAAATAAAAACCTACTCAAAATCAATTAAATACCATAACTTTGCACTACTACAATTACTCACACTGCCCATATTGATAATTAAGTGTCTTTAGGTGATGAAATAGTGACAATTGATGACATAAAAACGATTTAACGGTAGTAACTTATCTCAAAAAAGGGAAATTGTTGACATTTAGATGAAAGCTTGTAAAAATTAGTATTTTTTATGTACTGAAATAAAGTGAATCGATTTGATCATGATAGAATTGGAAACAAATATGAACGGTTAGTTTGCTAACGTACATTACATCCAAATGACGCTGTGATGTGTATGCAACCAGATATACGTGCTGAGAGAAGAGAAGGTGTGATAACATCCAACTACATCAGCATCTGTGAGGAAGAGTTCTACAAGGCTACAAAATGTAAGAAGCACCAGTTACGTTTATTAAGATTTCAGTTAAAGTCATGGGGGTGGAATTTGACCTTCAAATTTCTTTTAGACTGAATGGCTAGTCAGTTAGAAAATCTAAGGGTAGGAAATGAATACCATAGAACATCCCAGGTAAATATTACTGACATATAGCCACTTTATTAAATGAACATCAGGTAGTTCTATCTAATACCAGTGTTTCACGCACAAAATACAGTTTTGTACATGTTTCCAAAATATAATGGGGAATATAAAATTATTTCGCTATAACTAAACAAATTTTGTAGTCAACATTAAATTTGTTGTAACCTGTCAAAAAAACTGTTTTTTCTGTGCGGTAAATCGGGGAGAATGTTTTTGTTCTATTTTTATAAATTATAACAGGAATAAACTATTTAAGTTTGGATTAACAGTGAACGTTAATAAGTGACTAAACTTCGTTTAGGAGGGGAAGCACTAGACTTTATAATATATGATAGTGCCTACTAGCTTATTAGAAGCAAATATCATTGAAGATATGAAAAAAGGATTATTGAGTATATTTAGGAAGAAGCATACAATCCAATTATATAGGGAAGAATTTACAAGAATTAGACTCAACTGGAGAGAAACCGTTGAGGAATTTTCACATATAAACAGTAAAATAAATGTTAATACATACGATTTTGGGGGAAATTCTGTTAAAAATGCAATGATTAAGCACGAAGCAGATCAGTGAGCTCTAGATTCATATCTTAATGGAATTAAGATCTAGGAATATTAACACGTTTTAGCCAAGACTATGACGTTTAAAGGAGCTACAAAGCCACTATAAACATCGTGAATGCAGATAATCGTCATTCAAAAAGTGAAAAGCTGACCAATATAAAGGTATTATGCATAAATAGGGAAAAGTATTGTTAAGTTGTCAAGAGAAATTGGCACTACGCCCAAGTTTGTAAACAGGTTCTAGGAATGCAAAAATGGCCTAGGGAAATAGGGAGATAATAAATTGATTGAAAAGGCACTGTTATAATTATAACTAAGTAGGGTAACTTTCAAGACAATGTGTAGTGTAACAAAACTCTGAAATGAAGAAACAGTTCTAAATCATCCTATATAAGGCTTTTGACCTAACCGCCCCGTTTGGGACCTCGGAGGAAGACAGTCTCATTGCGTTAGGAGCCACATCTTTCAGCCTAAGTGGCCTAGCAGATACCTCATGGATGTGATTTGACCATATTTACCCAAAGGTAACTGCTGTTACCCCTTTGTGTGTGGCTAGTCTGGTAGGCCCCCTTCGCCCAGTCACAATCACATATACGACCTCAACAGTGATTTAGAAATCTACCAGAAAAACCTTATGGATGTTGCCCAGGGACCACCATAAGAAGACACTTTGCAAGAATTCGTGGAAAGTAATCCTACAGGCGAGTCTGGAAATCCTTATCCTGTCCTAGCCAAAGCTGTAGCCATATAGAGGATGGCAAGACAAGCCCATAATATTTTAGTCCTAGACCAGCACTCGCCTAGAAGGAAGAGGCAGTAGATATTTGTAGTTTAAATGTCTTTTCTACACTTAGATTCAGTATAAACCAGTTTATTCCCTCAAATATGATTCACTTATGACGTTTTTCGTTAACATCCCAAATTTTTTCTCAACCTTTCACAGGCCATGCTTTATTTTAAGGCTTGAATAGTGAAACATTTCAGTGGCGCTTTTGTTGATGCATATATAATCACTCCTATTAACAATTGATTGCATTTATTATTCAGACTGGTAGATGTCTTTTTAAATTAAAAACACGTCTCATAGCCCAGCAACTCTTATGTGTACAGATCATACATTGAGATGTTGTTAATTACAAGAGAGCGTGCAATAGAACGCATCCGACCTGTGGCCCATGTTACGCAGGGAATCCCAACATGTTTGAAGAGGCTGGCAATACCAAGAAGAGATTTGAAACCTGTCTTAGTCTATGTGTAAAATTAAGATGGGGGATCTTTCAGAGGTATTTACACGATGGAGTGTTTAACTAAGAGAAATAACTTAGAATGCTACCAAATTCAGAATAAATTTTGTCCGTTCCAGATATGAGTTCAGTCTTATCCATGCACATTAAATCACCCAGTTTTAAGCTCATATCGTCAAGGCTGGTCTTATTGTGTGGCATGACAAATTATCACTGTCTGTCCTGTTGGCCCAAGCCAAACATTAATCATCGCTCTTGCAAATTGTCCTATCACCTTAGAGGAATTAAAAACGCCCACCAGTTCTACGGGCTTTCAAAGATATCACTGGACAGTGTATTCACGGGGTAGTTACCTAAACAATGCATCATATAATTCATTACAAATGCATCGTTCAACAAATATGTCACAAATAAAACGTTACATTTACAAATTCACATTATTAATTATTTTTGCTGTACGTGGATAGGTAACAAGTTTCGTCAAAATATTTGCAACCAAATTTCACAAACGGCAATTAAGTCATGTTCAAAAACAAAAACGTTTCTGGATCTGGTATCAATTTCATGAACCAGAGTAGTAACATTAGAGAGAAAGCCTACCCTAAGGGTTATCATCTCATGGTTTTCAATCTTAAACAGATTCTGTCCACCTACATGATATTGAATTGCAATTTGACACGACATGGCTCTTTGATAATTAAAGTGGACCAAACCCCATGCACTTACCGAAACCGTCAATTTTATCTTTAACAGTGTATATGTCAATATCATCAAACTCTACAAGGACAGAAGAAAGGTTTTGTGTGATTTTGGGTTTTAATATAAGCAAGTCCAACCCAATTTGACAGTCACTTAATTCATATGCGTCTTTTTGAATTTCCAGAGCTACATCAGTGACGACAAAAAGTTTATCGTCAAAAAACTCAGTGTTTAATCTGTATGTGGCACATTACTTCACCGTTAGATGTTAAAATTCCCTTACGTCTAGGAGGAATTTTTCTCTGTTTATATAAATTAGTCAATTTTATTGTCAATACACTGAATTTAATGCCTTGAGAGAGTAGTAATGTGGCTTACAGCCTACTCAAATCCCTCATCTACCGTGCAACTCTGCCTGCTTAAACCATCTACGTCAATAAGTCAAATATGTTGTCTAGCTATATACAATACTACGCCAATCAAGGATCTTCACGATAGGGAATGTTCATCTTGGAAAACCCTTAAATTGTGTAGCACCACATTCATTGCAAATCATTTTGTAGCGAATTAACTTTAGGCCACCATCGTTTGGTAACTGGCTCTGTGAAGCTGGACACCCACCTCAAAAAGAGCATGCACTGAAAACCTGGTCGTGCTTCCTTTTCAGTACATTCAGGTGTTTCACATGCTGATTTTCTGCCAACAATAATAGCATGCACCACATCCCTCTTCATCGATACATATCTACACACCAAGAAACCCCGAGGCACATTTCAACAAGAATGGCATAGGAGATTACTTCGGCCATTATAGTTATTTGCCGCGTATAGATTCACATTTTGCATTTATACGCAAAAGTTTTCCCGATAGTCTCATAACACGGTATATATTAAAGGCATATATTCGGATTCTGCTACTATTGTCTTATTTACATTCTTTACTGCACCCATAAGATTCCAATGAAGAATTTCCTGGCTCTATTTTCACCCACCAAAATAAAAACAACGACGCCAAGGGGTTTAGATATTACAACTCATGATTCAAGACAATGGCATCCTGCCACAATTTAAAATGCTGCGCCTTATCAGTGTGTGCCCTTTCTTTCCCTATGGCTATACCACCAATAATTTTATTCAGTTTGCCGACGGTTGTCAAAGCGGTAACACATCATTGAAAGACAACAGCTACCTGCAGACTTATTCACCTTCAAAGAAAAGCCATTAAAACCGCTCTCCTTAACCAATATGTTCACAACTCTGTTTCCACTGGACGATGTTGTATACAAACGTGTCATCCTCAGCATGAGTGTCAAGAACAAACTTACACCCTTTGTCCAGCTAAATAAAATCTAAAGAAAACTGTACGGTGTTTAAGCGTAAAGATTATCCAGAACTGGGCAATATAAGTTAGCCACATCAAAGGATTTTTTTTTAAAAAAGCACGTGTTCCTCAGGAGATAAACTTGATAATCATGAAATCTCTCTGAAACGTACATGCAATGACTAATGTTCTTCATCAGTAAGAAACCTGATGCCAGACGCAAACGGGCCACCTATCTTGCACCTAGGACCAAGCACAGAGGGATGTACGGTCAATACCCTTCGACAAATATTTCAACGATTTAATCGACACACTCGTCGTGGATATATGCGACAGCCTACCAGATACCGTGGATATCATCGATATCAAGCAGTCAATGGTGAAAATACATATTATAATCTTAAATATTATCAGTGCTACCTTATAAACCCGTCCAGTCATTACATTGATTTGGATTGTTTTATTTTGGATTGTAAGCGAGAGACAGTTAAATATATATCATAAAAATACATTGTAGAAACACTTTTTAAGGATTATATGCACCATTCGTGTGAAAATGCGTAATGAAATTATGTTTATCACACCATGCTTTATTCACAGGAAACCAATTTCTCCCCCAAAAATACTGCTGTAATAGTGCCAGGTTTGACGTCCATCTAGCTATTCTCTAGCAATAGTATTTGCCATGCAGATTAGGGAGCCCTTTAGCAGCACTATGCTACACAAATCTCTTTTAGTAGGATGTATTGTCAGGTGTGCACAGGGTACATATTCCGTCATGCGCCATAACTCTCTAGCCTATCCTGGATTAACTAGTCGGGCCGCCAATGCGCTTCCGGGTATGACTAATAGATTCTAATGTCCTTGGAGCATCGACATTACTCTTGGTATATTCCTGCCTTGACGTGTCGTACCACCAATCTGTCTCCAGGTATGTGTTATCATCCTTGGCTTATTGCTCTTCGACTTGTCAAGCAGCCAATATGTTGCTGGAGCTTGAAGAAATGTTTAGCATCATCAGGGTTGGGAAAGGGGTAAATCATGGAGGACTGACCAAGTCTTTCTCATTCTATAGGAAACCGCTATCGATAGAGGTGTTAATCAGGCACGCACGCTAAGGCCATAACCGATGAAAACAACTTCGTCCTCTCACGGATTTGAACCAAATATTCAAATGGGGTCATTTGTGAAAATGAACTAGCGTCTATTACCGCTGGTACAGGATTAAACACGATTATGTCACCGGGATAAACCAAGTCCAAAATAGTCTAGGACGTCACCAGGTTTGTGACATTTATGATTGCAGCATAGGGTCAGTAACTAACAGTGTAATCACCAGGAAGAACCCTGAAAGGTAAGTAGGATGATGCCACTGGTGAGGCGTATTGGGGGGTAAAACGGGGGGAAAGGTGTTTGATCTACTGGGAGGAAGACGACGCGTGACGTCACTAGTGCTTAGGGACAGTCGAACATAGAAAAATACCACGGCTACATAGGCTACTAACGTGGGTAATGTTACTGGTGCGTAAAGGCATACCTAGTACTACTACTACTACTACTACTACTGAATTAGTAGTAAAGTGGTTGAAGGTAAATAGTTGTTAAATTTCACACATATTGGTTTTCTGTTATAGGAATGCAAAAATCAAATTTATGTATTTTTAAGTAACCTACACTAACAGCCTAGTGGCCCAAAGCGTTAGGGTCTCAATATTGTTAAAAGTATAATAATATGCTGGAGGTTCTTATTTTTAATCACCCCTAAGTTTTTTTGCAAGCTTCTAAGTCTTTAAGTCATATTGTTATCACACCAATATAAGTAATATTTAATTTATATGTTTATTTTCTTAGTTACGTTGGAGTTTAATCTACCTTTTAATGGAAAAAGTAATCTATTTCTATAAATATGTATGTATGTATGTATGTATGTAAATGCGAGATTAAATCAAATAATGATTTGGAAAGTTACCTATTTGAGATTTTGAATTTCTAAAGAAATATTATTTGCCTACTAATGTCAATACGAGTCAACTAGCAAAAAAAAAATAAATAATAATGTAAGATTAAAATGTATTCTTTATTTTTAATCTTTTAATTTCTAGTTGATTTGAAGATTAAATTAGACTATAAAATGAGATCTTCTTTTTATTGAAGAAAACACCATTGATCGCGTCTTTTTTCGACAGAATCTGTGAAAAATTATAACTTTATTGGAACTATTAGGAGAAAATATATCCTACGTCCGTCCTAATACTATAGGAACTTAAAAATTTGATACAATCAAAATGCAACGAAAGCAAAAAAATAGTTCTCAGTAGCCACCGTCTTGAAACAAGCCGGAGTCGTAACTTTTAACTAGCCTATGTTTTAACGTTACGTCCATGTTATTTATTTAAATGCAAAATCTCAGAAAAAGCGATAGAGTGGTTTGGCATCATTGATTAACAAATAAAACAAAAACAAACAAAAAACCATAAAATCATACAGATAATATTTCATATTCCTATCTTAGTAGGATAGTAATAGCAATAAAAAAAAA